>RJVU01035834.1:1454038-1468714 GCA_003731715.1 Anabarilius grahami
ATAGTTAAATAACAAGAGTTCAGTACATGGAAAAGACATACAGTGAGTCTCAAACTCCATTGTTTCCTCCTTCTTATATAAATCTCATTTGTTTAAAAGACCTCAGAAGAACAGGCGAATCTCAACGTAACACCGACTGTTACGTAACAGTCGGGGTGTACGCCCCCAATATTTGCATATGCCAGCCCATGTTCCCAACATTATGAAAGGCATTAGACAAGGGCAGGACGTCTGGATGTGCACAGCCGAATTATCAGACTAGGTAAGCAAGCAAGGACAATAGCAAAAAATGGCAGATAGAGTAATAATAACTGACATGATCCATGATATCATGATATTTTTAGTGATATTTGTAAATTGTCTTTCTAAATGTTTCGTTAGCATGTTGCTAATGTACTGTTAAATGTGGTTAAAGTTACCATCGTTTCTTACTGTATTAATGGAGACAAGAGCCGTCGCTATTTTCATTTTTAAACACTTGCAGTCTGTATAATGCATAAACACAACTTCATTCTTTATAAATCTCTCCAACAGTGTAGCATTAGCCGTTAGCCACGGAGTACAGCCTCAAATTCATTCAGAATCAGATGTAAACAATATAACAGTATACAATACTCACATAATCCGACGCATGCATGCCGCATGCATGACGAAAACTTTGTAAAGATCAATTTGAGGGTTATATTAGCTGTGTAAACTTTGTTAAGGCACTGTTTAAGGCAAGCGCGAGCTCCGTGGGCGGAGAGCACGCGATTTAAAGGGGCCGCACAGAATAAATCGGCGCATTTATAATGATGCCCCAAAATAGGCAGTTAAAAAAATGTATTACAAAAAATCTATGGGGTATTTTGAGCTGAAACTTCACAGACACATTCAGGGGACACCTTAGACTTATATTACATCTTTTAAAAACATGTTCTAGGGGACCTTTAAATATTTCTTTTTTCTTTTTTTTTAACAGCAACAGGACATGTTATCACAAAGGAAGCTACTAGCAGCTTATCAACAGCTTTTCAGCTAAATTGAAATAGTGGGGGAGTGGCTTTATTGCATCAGATAGTACATGTCACTTTACTCACAGCTGATTAGTCCAGTTTCGGTTTGCGATCTCTAACCCAGAATAAAACCTGCTCCAGAGCAGGTTAGCTGTGTAGCATAAGTTACCATGGTGATGAACACCACTAAAAACCAATCCACCTTCTTGAGCACAAAAAACTAGAGTTTGCTCAAACTAATCTCAAACTTACCTGGGTTGCATCTGAAACCGGCTTCATTCAACAGGCCACTGGTTTAACATGAATCAGGTGCGTAGGGCAATTTCTACCAAAGTACTAAAACATAAAAAAAAAAAAATTTGTTACTTGAAATAACATATAAAAACATAAAAAAATACATATTTAAAACAAAACAACAACTATTCAAAATGCCAAGGCACAACAAAATTATTAAACTTTGAAAACTAAAATGGAAATATAAAAAATGAATTCAAAATATCTATAAAAATTTGAAAAGTATCTCATGTAATACTAAAATAACACTGATACAAGTGTGTGTGTGTGTGTGTGTTTGTATCTGTATTTAAAGCATGTAGATTCAAGAGAATGTTTTAATAAAATAGTTTTCCTCACTGAAGGACCTCTGTAAAACATTTGCAAAATAATTGTAAATCCAGGACAAAATGAATGGAGTCCATGCAATAGTGACAATTTCTCTGCTTTTCAAGTTCACTTCGACACTCCATTCCTAAGTCTTGTCAGCCTTTATCTCAGCAAACATCAAAATCCCTATACAAAAAAGGAGAAAATGAGCTATTGATTTTTGCACTAACGTTTTTTCTACTTTCTCCCCACAGCATTATCATTCGAGAGTCTAATTGAAGGTCAGAGTCGGTTTCCTTGTCAAAGTCTGCTTCCTGACAGTCAGCCTGGCTCACAACAAAATGAATTATCTTGGTTTAAGCATTTTCCGACTAAAAATCTCAGGCAGTTTCCACAAAGTGATATTCTCTTACCCTCTCGTCTGCGGGGGTAGTTAACAATACGTCAGACTGGCTGAGAATTCAGCTTTATTAAAAGTAATTTGTGTGCCTGTCAAGAATAATAAAACTGTCAATTTTTACTGTTCTCCAGAATATGTACCGTCCTGGTGAATGTCTGAAGAGGCCTCATTGGCAAATAATGTCACACGTCAAGAAGGATTGCTAATGATTTGTCTTAATAGAAAGAGGTGGCTTTCCTCACCCACACATCAGTCAATACAGAAATAAAATTGATTCACAATCATCCATTTAATAAGACAATTCACCTATTTTCTGGCTGTGGCAATCAGTCTGTCCGAGGCCTATTCTTACATGCGTAAATCATGGCTCAGTTGTCTGCTAATATGCAGAACAGAAACACTTTATGATAAAAATACATAAGATAAACTCTTTATAAGAGTTAAAGTTTATGTCCATTTAATATATTAAATGAAAAATCTTAGAGTGCTTTTCTAAGCAAATTCAGATTATTTTGTGATTATTTGTGATTTACTAATCAGCATATTATGTAATTAATTTGATTACATTTTTTAATTGATTGACAGCCCAACTTATAAGTCATAAAATAATAGCACTAATTTTTATTTTTTATATATCACCTCTTTTTTTTCCTCTCTCTCAAGGTTGGCTTTGAATTTATTGGCAGTCTCATAGAGAAGTGCATGGTAAGTGAACTATTAGTATTAAAATCAAACGTTTTTTTTATGAACTTGACATATTTGATGTGAGTGTACATTTGACTCAATGTTGTCAGCCAAGTCATTGCCAAGAAAATACTGTTTAAGTAAAAAATGGAGCATAATGCAACTTTTGGCACCCACACAATGAAGCTTTGCCAAACACCTTGTGTGGCAGTTCTATGCTTTTCATTAAAAAAGTACTCTACTGAGAATGGACAGATTGTTCCATTCCTGAGGAGACTCCTGCAAAAACCACGGCAGAAGCAATCAACGGATGCGAGCGCCCACCATGTGATAGTGTCAAACAGGTGAGACAATGTACTGCAGGTGGACCTTCTCAGAGGGAAATCTGGTGATTCAGACAAACAGATGGTTTACACCCCAGAAAAAAAAAGAAAAAAAATCAAAAGAAAGAAATAATAAAGAAAGAAAACATGTTGGAACTGAATTCCAACATAACTTTTTGTAAAGGGTTTTTGCTAAATTATGTTCAGTTACTGTACATCTTGAAGGCATCTGCCATCTTGGCATTGCCCTTTGAGCCATATGTTACTCATAATCATTACTCATTATATAATAATAATAAACAATGTAATACAATGATTTATAGAAAATGTATATTTTAGATACATAGTTGCTTTGGTAAATCATAATGAGATTAAAATATGAGATTAAAAACTTAAAATTATTACATTAAAAAATCGAAATTATGAGATAAAAGTATATTAACATAAAATCTTATAATGATGGAATACAAAGTCAGTTATGAAAAAGTCAAAATTATGACAAAAAAACATTATAATTAAACTGTAAACCCTAGCACTCAAAATACTTAATTGGTTTGAGTAGGACAAACTTAAATTGAAAAAAATTTGTTCACTTAAATTAGCTGTTATGAGTATTTAGAACTTTCTTTTTCTTTTCTTTTTTTTTCTTTTTTTTTTCGAGTTGACAGCACTTACATATTTCAGGTAAACTGAACTGTTTCATTGTTTTGAGTTGTATGAACTAATTTCTTTTCATTTATACTAACTTAAAGGGGATAGTTCAACCAAAAATGAAAATTCTGTCATCATTTACTCACCCTCAAGTTGTTCCAAACCTGTATAAATGTATTTGTTCTGTTGAACACAAAAGAAGATATTTTGAAGAATGTGGGGAACTGAACAGTTCTGGGGCACCACTGACTGTCATAGTAATTTTTTTTTTCCTACTATAGAAGTCAATGGTGCCCCAAAGCAGCCTGGTTACAAACTTTCTTCAAAATATCTTCCTTTGTGTTCAACAGAACAAAGAGATTTATACAGGTTTGGAACAACTTGAGGGTGAGTAAATGATGACAGAATGTTAATTTTTGGGTGAACTATCCCTTTAAGTTTAACTGAAACTGGACTGGGATTTCTATTTCCCAGCATGCTTTGCCCATGGCACTGGAAAGAGAAAGTCAGTGCTAAAGTAAAGTGTTATATGATGTTGTTTTTTTTAATTTTTTTTTTTATTTAGTAGTGATTTATGTTTTGTTATGCTAATTTAGAAGAGTTTCTGTTCATGTGGGTTTTTGGAGAGTTACCATCATGGTGACAAGTGGCGCATGCTGTTTGGTTTGAGAGCAGGTAAGATACATGTTTTAAAATGCTGTACTCATTCAGTAAGTGCTATACCAAGTTGGTGTTTTCTTAATATTTTTAGGGTTTACAGTGAAGTAAATAACTAATTTGATATGCAAGAACTCAAAATAAAAAAACAAGTTAATTAACTAAATATTTTGTTAATTGCTATCAAAATGTAAGAATTAGCTAACTCGGTACTCCAAGTTAGAAGCAAATAACATGCATGAGTACTACAAACTCAAAACTTGATAGTTCTGCTTACTTATATTCAGGAACATTATAACTCAAATAATTTGATATAACTGATTACCTCAAATTTTTTGAGTCAGCCCAATTTATTCGGGTTTACAAGCAGTGTTGGGATAACACATTACAAGTAACTTGTTACGTAATCAGATTACTTTTTCAAGTAACTAGTAAAGTAACGCATTACTTTTTCAACTTGCAACAAAATATCTGAATTACTTTTTCAAATAAGTAACGTAACTGGTTTTTTTTCCACTTTTTGACTGACAGCTCTCATGTTGATAGAAATCAGGAGTAAATGCAGAGGTGTTATGTTCGCTGTGTGAACATGATGATTAATGTAGTTCTAGAATAAATGTGAGAATGCATTTACTCAAAAGAATTAAAACAGTGGAATACAAACTCAGAATATTACACAAACCTGTAATAATTAAGTGTTAAATAATACAAATATACTTTATGTATTTAATCTCACTTTATTAACCAATGTCTTTGCTGTTTAACTTCGATGATATAATTCAGCCATACTAATGAGTAAAAATGACTTTACATAAACATTTGGGTTTCTTTCTTTTTTTTTATTGAAGAGTGTTGAACTTTCTTCTCATGTGTTCTATTATTCCGTGATCCAGAATGACAGCCTAAAGAGCTGTGCCCTCTACTGTACAGGCGTGAATTGACATTTCCTTCAGCCCGAGGCTTATTCATTTCACTTCTGGTGTGAAAGGACCTTTACAAGCCCAGCCCAGGTGAGAAAGAGTAAATGCAAAAGACCTGTAACCCATTACTTTGCATAACAAGTAACTAAGTAACACAATTAGTTACTTTTTTAGGGAGTAACACAATATTGTAACACATTACTTTTAAAAGTAACTTCCTCAACACTGATTATAATATAAAAGTTGAAATTATGACATACTAAGTAATTTTTTAAGTCATTTTATTTCATGATTTACCAAAACGTGGGATAATTAAAGTAATTAGTAACTACAGTATGTGGTACGGATTCAAGTTGTGATAAGTCTCCCAAAGCAAGGTGAAATGTAAACAACACCCGTTCCTACGAAGTCATTGCATATTCTTCTAACTTATTTATGGTTTACTGAGCAGGTCACTTCCCTGCTTACTTGAACAGCTGCTGCCAAGCTAACCCTTTCCGAAAACAAGGTTTTGAGGACAACACTTGACCTGCTTGCTGTCAGCTCTCTCATTGCTTATGAAGCTATATGATGACCTCTTAAAACAGCCTTTGCCTGGGTCAAATGAATTATTTATCTAGGCTTTTGCATGACTGTGACATGTAAATTCTTCATACTCAAGAGCCTCCTCTCAATTTCAGTCCCATGAAGCATTTCTTTGCCTGTCACAACAGGCAAAAAATTCACTTGTCTGTAAAAAAAACCCTTTTATTTCCATATTTTACCCACCATTATCCAAAAATCCAATATGTATGAATGTTTACATTCTCTATTTTGTCTTGTACTCTAGATATACCTTGCTGAAAGAAATACATCTTAAAACAGGTTAAACTGGTTTGCTATTCAACAAAACAAATATGGTGTTAAACAAAATATGGGATTCAGCAGCAGAATATGGGATTAAACAGAGTATAAATTGTTCTTTTTTTCTAAAGAACTGACGAAATGACCAATACAGTTTTTTTTTTTTTTGCGCTCAACTGGTTGCACCCACCGCGCTATGATTGGCCCATTACACTGGTCACGTGACAAATCCCGCCTGTCACCCTATGTCAACCCTATGGTCGCGTTGCGCAATCGCTCTGAAAATTCACCAACAGATGAAATAACGATCTGTGAGACGGTTTTTAGTGAAATCAAAGAAACATACAGTACATCTTCTGCCTGAGATCACCATGACACCTGCAGTGTCGAAAAGAAGGTGAGTATTGAACATCATTTATAATATTTGTTTCGGTATTATTATTTTAATAAATGTAAACATGCTTAAAACGCTCATTTGGTATTAATTTTTATATACGGTAAAAGTATTTATTTATAATAAATAGAATGTTAATGTAAACATATTAGTATTTTTTATATTTAAAAATTACAATGAACATTTAGCCATTTTTTTTAATTCAAAGAAACAGAATGAAAGAAAGAGTTAAAATTGAACACAATCTTGCTGCTCAAACTGTGTATCGAACAATTTTTAATAATATTTTTTGCTCCTTTTGTATTTTACATTTACTTGTACTTTTATTTTCAATACTTAAGTACGTTTAATATCAAAAAAATACTTTTTGTACTTAAGTACAAAAAATATCACATACTTTACAACTTTTACTCAAGTAACATTCTAAACAGTGACTTTAACTTCTCCCAAAGTCATTTTCTGGTAAGATATCTATACTTTTACTCAAGTATGGTTTTCGAGTACCTTATACACCGTCCCTTTCTTTAAAGTTATCAGAAAGGAAACTAATAGCTGAAGTCAGGGTACAAATTATTATCAGTAAATGAAGCACAGATTTAGAGAGTTCTAAATTGAAATGCGACAAAACAACATTTTTAAATTTCCCTCCATGTTTGGGATTTTGTTGCAAACTTTTGCGTCTTTGAAGAATTCAGCAGGTATTCTTTTTCTCTTCGAAATCCTTGAATGTAAAGTGATTTACTTTTACAGGTTTTGGATTCGACTTTTTTGTTCTTCAAGGACATTCATCCTGCTGCCAAGAACTGTCAAACAGGAGCATCTCAGTATAAAGAGGTGAGAGGACACCAATTAGAAAGCCATCTCTGGCCAGGAGAGCCAGCGGCACAGCTTGCCACAGGAAGTGGGATGCCTGACTTCCTGCGTGGGGTCACAGCTGTTTATAGAGACACTGATATTTCGAACCAATACAGGAGCCGTTTAGACAGAGCTCATTTGAATAGCAAAGTACCATCTCAATGTCACCAGTGAATTTACATTGTCTTAAACATCTGTCGCTGGAACAAGGACTTCAGTGAAATTATATGAGCATGTGGGTGTCAAAACAGTTTATGCAGAGCAAGAGGCAGATTGTTATGAGCAGGGTGTTAAATTTGCCTGGGAGAGGCAGAAATGCAATTTCATCATTATAGATATGAGATATTCATTGTGAACATCTTTCATATCTATAATGAGATGTTCATTTTGAACGCAAATACGTTACGCTTTAAATTTGTGGTTTCAAGTACACGGAAGCATATTATTGCACATGGGATCATTTCCACATATAAATATTTTCCAGAGGATAAACTTTAACAGATCTACCCCTTACTGTACATAGTGTGCAGTGGTCTAATATATAAAAAATATAGCTTTACCGAAGTTTCTGAAACAGATTCTCTCAAAGTCTTAACACATGACCCAGACCCACAAAAGTGCTTCTACAATCATTTAACCAAAATAGAACTTTTATTACATAAAAATTGCTTTTGAGATAGAAGTTAAAACACCTTTTCACTCACCTAGACTCCTAATCTTGGTATCCTATCACGGTTCGGACTTGGATACTCTTACCTAGGGTGAACAACTGGAGGTATGGCAGGGATGACGAGGTGTGATTGGCTCCTGCTATGCGCAGCTGTCCATGTCCATACTTGCCCCAGCGCAATTACACTCCCTGATCCCTGGCCGCTCCGCTGCCATGCAGTCAGACCCATTAATCTCCCTGGCTGAGTGGTGTGCCATGTGTTAACAGGGAGGTCCCTACTCACTCTGCACCTGGCCAGTACAGTCAGGGCCTTGCCAGTCATTCTGCCTTCTCCTCACGCCTATCCTCTCTCATTGATTACACCTAACAAACCGGCTGTAATAACACGGGAACGTCTTCAAACATCTTCATTTGCTTCAGCCCGAGACAATTTACTCACCAGAAGACATTAATATAGTCAGCAGAAATTGTCAGTGCTGTGGCCTGGGGGTTAGCGTATGTGCACTGAGACATTGAGCCATGGTGCTAATGCGGGAAATGTGGGTTTGAGTCTGGCTAGTGAAATTTCCTGTCCCTTCCACTTTTTTAGCAATATAGCTAGCTCTGACTTCATGCAGTCTTTGGGAGTAATGTCCCCTTCAAGCTGAGTTGGGAGAATCGTAAATATTAGTTCCAAGCACAAAATATTTAGTGGTCTTTTAATGGTCTTAACCATAGACTGTAAAAAAAGATGGTTGACTCACTTTCACTCTCTTCCATTGTAGTAAGAGAAGCCGCCAGTGTGCCAATATGGCGCTGACATCTTGAGTCTCATTGTCTGCGCAGTATGAGTGTGAAATGGAGCCGCGATATCAAGGTCCCGCCCACACTCTCACAGAATCAGTTAATACTGCAGAACAACTCATTATGTTGGTTAATTAAGAGTTTAAGGAAATTTAAAATTTAAGGGTTAGTTCACCAAAACATGAAAATTCTGTCATTACTTACTCACCCTCATGTCATTTCACACCCTTAAGACCTTCGTTCATCTTCAGAACACAAATTAGGATATTAAGATCATTTCCTTTTTCAATGCCCAGAAAGGTACTAAAAACATATTTAAAACAGTTCATGTGACTACAGTGGTTCAACGTTAATGTATGAATAGACGAGAATACTTTTTGTGTACCAAAAAAACTAAATAACGACTTTATCCAACAATATCTAGTGATGGGTGATTTCAAAACACTGATTCATGAAGCTTCGAAGCTTTACGAATCTTTTGTTTTGAATCAGTGGTTCGGAGCGCGTATCAAACTGTCAAAGTCACGTGATTTCAGTAAATCAGGCTTTGTTGCGTCATAAGTGTTTCGAAACTTCAATAGTTCACGTGACTTTGACAGTTTGGTACACGCTCTAAACCACTGATTCGAAACAAAAGATTCGTAAAGCTTCGAAGCTTCATGAAGCAGTGTTTTGAAATCGCCCATCACTAGATATTGTTGAATAAAGTCGCTATTTTGTTTTTGTTTTTTTGGTGCACAAAAGCAATCTCGTCGCTTTATAATATTAAAGTTGAACCACTGTACTCACATTAACTGTTTTAAATATTCTGGGCATTGAAAGTGTTAATTGTCTTGCTGGCAATGCAGGCCTCACTGAGCCATCGGATTTTGTCAAAAATATCATTGTGTTCCGAAGATGAACAAAGGTCTTACAGGTGTGGAACGACATGAGGGTGTGTAATTAATGACATAATTTTCATTTTTGGGTGAACTAACCATTTAAAGCTCCAATCTCCTCCAAAGATCCAGAAAAAAGTCTGTTGGTGCTTTAATGACTACTTCACTCAGAGAAGCCGTCAGTCTCAGCTGTCAATCATTTACGTCAAAACCCGCATTTTTATTGCATCAAATAACTAACCAGAAACTTATTTAAAGAACGAACACTTTAACTAACATCAGCGTGATTAAAAACTGCCTAAAATTACAGAAACCATCTTTGGAAAAAAAATATTTGACTTATTTGACTGTTTAGTTTGTCTCACATCCCATTACATTACATGGAGAGGGCGGGTTTTATGAGCTATACTGCATCCAGCCACCTGGGGGCGATCAAAACTCTTTGGCTTCACTTTTCAGGACTCGTGTGGCACGCTTGGTCTTAACCTTTTTACTTTTCATGTTTTCTCTACAACCGTTTGCTAAAACTACCATCCCGTTACTTATTTTTTATTATTATTGTTATTATTATTGTATATATTGTTACTATTACTGTTATTTATTTATTATTATTATTATTATTAATGACAGTCAATTATTGTTCTACAATCCATTTTAGATAAAGCCACCTAAATGGTGATAGTTTTGGCCAGAATACATGTGCACTAGACCTTTTTTTTGCTGATTTGTCAAAGATCTAGCTATGTGAGACTATTTATTCACAACCACAATAGAAAAAAAGAAGGCATGAATCACCTTTTATTTATTTTTATTTTATGTAGATATTTAGGGAATATGTTAGCAGTGCCTACACAATTCTGTATTGATTAAGGACACAGTATATTCTGAAAGGATAATTGCCTGGGTACATTCAGTAATTTACCGCTTTTGTGCGTTTTTTTTTTCGGAGTAAATTAGTAATCAGGCTCATCCATTTGAAACAGCAGATACCTATGCACCAGAAAGCAGTCTTTTTTTTTTCTTTCGGTCATTGTTGATTGGCTGCTAACTTGTGATTAACACTGATAATACAGAGAATTAATAGAGATCCAACGTAATGTTAATTTAGGAGCACTGGTTTAATCACGGTCTGAATAACAAGGTCCCAAAGTTATGGTTTAGCAAGCCCTTTTTGTTCACTGAGATTAAGGGAGGGTCAGACAGTGCTCCATTGTTCAACTGGGAATGGAAACTCATTTGCGAAAATGAAGAATGTCTTGCCGGCATAAATCATGTTCCCTAATCCCTTCACTAATGCCACATAATGCAAATTGTCTCTTGCTAACAGATCATACAATAGAGAAGAGGAGTGAGGAAAAAAGTTCACAGTATTCCTGCCATTTCTGGTTTAATTAACATGATAAGGACTACACATGTTGATTGAAACAGTAACAAAACAAGTATTTAAATGTTGGAACAAGATTTATGAAGCCAAGCTTTAAAAGCTGAATTATATTATATTAAACTTGAATGATTAATTAAAGGTAAAATCAACTTAAACAAATATACTGAACTAACACACCACTAAAGCACACCATAGATCAACCTTTTTTTCTTTTCAAATGACTCATTAAAATTCATTCATTGTAATACATTCACACTTGTTGTCTTTTATTAGTTGCTTTCTATGTTGTTATATCAACATCACAATGGTTAATGTCCTCTCGGGTTGCTATTTATTGTGAAATGAAGTCTAAAGGAGTGGATTTATTCTGTTTAAAAAAGGTATATCCACTGAAGCAGTGTTCGTTTAATGCACACTGGTTTTATTTGTGTCGTAAATGTCTTTTTAATTAGCCAATTTAACAAAAATGAGGTTAGGACTGTCAGGGGGCTCATTAAGTTGAGGAAGGTCTCAAAGTCCCTCTTGTGACATGTGTACGGTTGTGATGTCATGCAGGAGGACAGGCTTTCATGAGTGGAGTTTAGTAGTGTACTCACATGGTTTGCAGAGCTTGTAATAACACATGCTAGTGTACACTTCATCTCCAGCTCTCTTGGGCACTGGACATACGACAGCTAGAGTGATTCTAAGGCCTGCTTGTGCTGGTAAAGCAGGTGTTCTGTCCTGTAGCACACAAACCAAGTAAAATATAGTGTTTTTAAGAGAAGTAGAATATCTAACTCTCTTTTCGCCACAACATCTTAACGGGTTAGTTCACCCAAAAATGAAAATGTTGTCATTATTTACTCACCCTCATGTCGTTCCAAACCTGTAAGACTTTCATTCATCTTCGGAACACAAATTATATCTTTTTGATGAAATCTGAGAGCTTTCTGTCCCTCCATTGACAGTCTATGTAACTACCACTTTGGCTACGTTTACATGCAACCAAATAATCCGTAATCAGATTGACGGTTCAGTCGGACTGAAAAGCTTTCACTTAAACACCTTAATCGATCCGATTGAGCTCGATCTGAAAGAAATTTCGATCAGATTGGAAGGGGTGGTTTATCCCTTTTCTAATACAATCGAGAGTGTAAACACTCGATCAGATTGAAACCCCAAACTGGAAAGTACTGCGCATCTGCAATGATGTAGAAATGGCGTAATAACACGTGGAACAAGCTGTTCTTCCTGTTGAATAAAGTGTCCTAAATGAGTGTCCTGTCATTATAAAATTCTCCTTTCACTCAGAGTCTATGAAGTGGAGCAGGACAACATCCCATCAGGCCTTGTTTTGGATTCTCATCCACAGATGACTGGTTTTGGGCGCAGGGAGGGGCAATTTTACTGCGTGCACAGCGGTTCATATGCTCATTGTCTCCAAATTATGACCAGAAATGGATAAATAATAAGTCTGCTGTTTAAAACAAATAAAGAGTCAATGTAGAAGAATAGATATTATGTGCATATTATCTGTATGTTTGTGCAGTGCTCGCATGTCAGAAAATCAATTCTGATTTGAAGCTTGTGAAATATAAACACGCACATCAACCCGATCACTTTATTTAGCATTCATGTAACCATTACAATCAGATTTCATGAATTCAAAATAAGTTCAGTCCAACTGAAACAAAAGTTGTGCATGAAACATAGCCTTAGATGCTTCAAAAAGTTCATAAAGAGATTGTAAAACTAATCCATATGAATTGAGCGGTTTAGTCCATATTTTCTGAAGAGACATAATCTGCTTAATACTTTGGTGGAAACTGTAATATCTTTTTCTTGGGATTATTTTATGTATGGATTGTTTGATGAATAGATCAAATGATCAACATTTATTTGAAACAACTTTCTTTACATTGACTTGTGATTAATTGAGTGCATCTTTACAGAATAAAAGTAATAATTTCTGATCCTAAACTTTTGAACCGTACTGTATGCGAAATATACACTCACCTAAAGGATTATTAGGAACACCTGTTCAATTTCTTATTAATGCAATTATCTAATCAACCAATCACATGGCAGTTGCTTCAATGCATTTAGGGGTGTGGTCCTGGTCAAGACAATCTCCTGAACTCCAAACTGAATGTCAGAATGGGAAAGAAAGGTGATTTAAGCAATTTTGAGCGTGGCATGGTTGTTGGTGCCAGACGGGCCGGTCTGAGTATTTCACAATCTGCTCAGTTACTGGGATTTTCACGCACAACCATTTCTAGGGTTTACAAAGAATGGTGTGAAAAGGGAAAAACATCCAGTATGCGGCAGTCCTGTGGGCGAAAATGCCTTGTTGATGCTAGAGGTCAGAGGAGAATGGGCCGACTGATTCAAGCTGATAGAAGAGCAACTTTGACTGAAATAACCACTCGTTACAACCGAGGTATGCAGCAAAGCATTTGTGAAGCCACAACACGCACAACCTTGAGGCGGATGGGCTACAACAGCAGAAGACCCCACCGGGTACCACTCATCTCCACTACAAATAGGAAAAAGAGGCTACAATTTGCACGAGCTCACCAAAATTGGACAGTTGAAGACTGGAAAAATGTTGCCTGGTCTGATGAGTCTCGATTTCTGTTGAGACATTCAGATGGTAGAGTCAGAATTTGGCGTAAACAGAATGAGAACATGGATCCATCATGCCTTGTTACCACTGTGCAGGCTGGTGGTGGTGGTGTAATGGTGTGGGGGATGTTTTCTTGGCACACTTTAGGCCCCTTAGTGCCAATTGGGCATCGTTTAAATGCCACGGCCTACCTGAGCATTGTTTCTGACCATGTCCATCCCTTTATGACCACCATGTACCCATCCTCTGATGGCTACTTCCAGCAGGATAATGCACCATGTCACAAAGCTCGAATCATTTCAAATTGGTTTCTTGAACATGACAATGAGTTCACTGTACTAAAATGGCCCCCACAGTCACCAGATCTCAACCCAATAGAGCATCTTTGGGATGTGGTGGAACGGGAGCTTCGTGCCCTGGATGTGCATCCCACAAATCTCCATCAACTGCAAGATGCTATCCTATCAATATGGGCCAACATTTCTAAAGAATGCTTTCAGCACCTTGTTGAATCAATGCCATGTAGAATTAAGGCAGTTCTGAAGGCGAAAGGGGGTCAAACACAGTATTAGTATGGTGTTCCTAATAATCCTTTAGGTGAGTGTAGGTTACACTTTGTTTTTCAGTGTCTGTATTACAGTGTAATTATATATTTAAGTACTGAGTAATAACAAAAAACTACATGTGCTTACTATAGGGTTAGGATTAGGGTTTGGTTTAGGGTTAGTCGCATGTAATTATACATGATTTATAGTTATTACTGGAGTAAGTAAATACATGTAATATGTATAACAAGGACACTGTAAAATAATCACATGAATCATCATCATCACATGAAATAAAAACTATAAAATTCTTTACATGCCTACTTCAGTACTTCGTAAATAACCAATAAAACCATCTGATTGAAAGTAGAACAAACTCATTTCAACATAAAAAAAATCTGATTATATCGTTATAGACAAGCTGCATTTTGTATTCCTAAAAGGTGTAAGTTGAACTCTGTACTAAGCAAACCTAAAGAAAGC
>RJVU01035834.1:1468807-1480140 GCA_003731715.1 Anabarilius grahami
TGCAGCAGTTTGAGTTAAAAGAGCCAGATCAGTTGGAACAGTGTGACATAAAAACAGAATCAAAAGCGCAGTTGTTCTGTTGTTAGCTACCCCACCATTAGGAGATCATGCCAGCAAGCAGAGAAAAAGGCCATCACCATAAGCTCTTTGGAGAGATTCATTGCTGTGATGAAGTTCACCACATTGAGCACTCATTGACTCAAATCCCTCACGTCTTGTTAAATGGCATTTCTGCTCTGAAGGGACTTGCCCCACACTCACAAGGCAGATGTTGTTGCCGAGAGCGACAGAGTCTTCAGAAGCAATGTGATCCTCTAGGACCAGGCAAAAACAAACACAAAACAGCATTTCATCAGGGGTTTTTTCTTTTGTTTGGATCTGCACTGTACACAGAGAAATGTGTGGCTCGTCAAAGGCCCTTTGGTGATTTCACATATGAGGGGGGATATAGGCAGGCCAGGTGATAAAGGATTAATTCATAGAGATCTTTTTTGTGCACAGCTGGCAGGATAATTAGAGCGCAGACACACAAACTCCAGCGGATGCTCTCCTAAAGAGCTGCTGGGGCCATGTCTCGTCAAAGGGTGTCTCTTCTGATGTTGTTGGGTCAACAGTTCTGGGCTTTTTTGAGAGCCACTGTGAGTATCAAAACCCATCCACACATGAGTGGTTTCTGTACAGGTGTACCAATCACTCATGACCTTATTTTTGCATTTTTTTATTTAGCTTTATTTTACACTTTTATTTTAATTCATGAAATATGACCCATAGGAGCGTTTGCTAAAGTCACGCCCCTATCGACAACAGGACACTTTCATTTTAATGCATTGTTCCCTTTTATCTGCATCTTATTTCGGGTTTCGGGTTTTGCTTTAAAACGTAAATATTCAATTCAACGCTGGATTTGCACAAAAGATTATCATGACGGCATATGCTAGTCGATGAGTTGAATCAACTCCACAGCAACTACATAAATTTATCCACTAACCATTCAGAAACGTCCAGTTTCATTCTAAAAGTTGTAACTTCTTCCTGAGTCTCTCCATCAGTGTCCGACTCCGATTTGAACAATGTAAGGCTGAACACAGTTACTGACAATCGTTATTTTGGCTGCGTGAGATTCTCCAGCTTTGTTGTTGTTGAGCAACCGAAGCGCGAGCTGTTAAAGCTCCGCCCTCTTCTGGAAAAGGGGCTAGGAGCAGCAGCTCATTTGCATTTAAAGAGACACACACAAAAACGGCATGTTTTTGCTCACACCCAAATAGGGGCAAATTTGACAAGCTATAATAAATTATCTTTTGGGTATTTTGAACTGAAACTGTGGGGGCGCCAGTCTTATATTACATCTTGTAAAAGGGGCATTATAGGTCCCCTTTAACAAAACCCTATTGTATACTCCTAGAACACTTGGAATATATGACACGTGTTGCATGGGCTCATTCTGTGATACCTTTGTGTGTGTGTTTTTTTTCTTGATTGTTTGTTTTTTTGTTTGTTTCTTGAAAAACCTTGATGCTGGTTTCTAGTGAAGTGAAGTGAAGTGAAGTGACATGTGGCCAAGTATGGTGACCCATACTCGGAATTTGTGCTCTGCATTTAACCCATCCAAGTGCACACACACAGCAGTGAACACACACACCGTGAACACACACCCGGAGCAGTGGGCAGCCATTGCTGCGGCGCCCGGGGAGCAGTTGGGGGTACGGTGCCTTGCTCAAGGGTCTCACCTCAGTCGTGGTATTGAGGGTGGGGAGAGCGCTGGACATTCACTCCCCTCACCGACAATCCCTGCCGGACCTGAGACTCGAACCCATGACCTTTGGGTTACAAGTCCGACTCTCTATCCATTAGGCCACGACTGCCCCCTAGTGAGTAGGACAAAAAATTCTCATTTTGTGGTCCGTAAACAAAAGGAAAGACATACTGCAAAGAACAACACAGGGGTGAGTAAATAATGACTTAATTTTCATTTTAGGGAGAACTATCCCTATAAGAAAGATTCTGGTTTTCACCACCCGTTATATAGCTCAGCCCCTCGCCTGAAGCTATATGTACTAACAAGAATGATGATATAAGGACTGATCACTGTCAATGTACGAACATGACCAAATAGACTTTATTATAAGAAAACTGTCCTTTCAGATATGCCCTTATTTTGTGTGTCCAGTAAAACAAATATATAAGATTAATAGGCACCAGCTAAACTTTGATGTATTTCATAAAAGCAACAGTTCCCATCACCCTAATGGCACAATTCCTTATGATCCTTTATGCAAAGCCTTGCAGGGGATCAAAGAGGCTGAGTTCTGCCCGAGGCTATAAAAGATGTATTAAAAACGAGTTACCCTTGAACGATATATAAACAGGTTGAAAACCATCCAATTTATTAAATTGATTAGGGAGACAATTCAAAGAACGTTCACTATTTACATGTACTATGAATGAGACTAAATAACCATGTGTGGTCATTTAAATGGGGAAAACAGCCACACCATTATCACAATGGATAGTTTTTTTTTTTTCAAAATCAGGCACACATTTAATACTGTTGATCACACATATTATATTATGGCCCATGGAGAAAGCACTTCCTCAAAGTTTTCTATTGCATTAAATCAGCTCTACTTTTCTATTCCAAATAAATAAGTACATTATCTGAGGCTATGAAGCCAGTCAGTACCTAATCATTTTTTTGTCTTCATTTAGACAGTACATCTAGAAACCCTGAGAGGTCGACAATGGCTGTCAGACAGACAGATCTATGATAGGAAAGCATCATGAAGGTGCTAGAAAGTTGCATATTTCAATAAACAGCCTACAATTTGCCAGCATGCTTACAATTAAACAACGAAATTGAATTCAGAGCTAGTCAGCAACAAGAATGGTAGGCTGTATAGCAATTTGGTGTCTGCTACATCCGGCACAATATTTCAAAAGTTACCAATGCCAAGGATGAAAGTTTCAAAGTAAAACATCAGACGGTCAATTACTCCATCAGGGGATCATTAGGCCAGCCGAGAGCTGCTTTTAAATGCACTTTAACAGAAGCATATTAGAAAGAAAGAAAAGTTTAGCAATAAAGTTTTAACTTATAAGTTATGCTTTAAGTTTTTACATTTATTTCAGCAATTTCATAGGGCTGTATTAAGGACAGTTCACACCAAGAACAATAACTATAACGATAATGACTTTAACGCTAGAGCACAATATTGTTCTGTTTATTATAAGAGGGCACTGCAGTTTTGTCGTCGATTCATAACATTAAGGTTGAACCACTGTAGTCACATGGACTATTTTAATGATGTCTTTACTACCTTTCTTGGCCTTGAAAGTGGTAATTACATTACTGCCTAGGGGGTCAGAAATCTCTCGGATTTCATCAAAAATATCTTAATTTGTGTCCCGAATATGAAGGTCTTATGGGTTTGGAACGACATGAGAGTGAGTAATTAATGACAGAATTTTAATTTTGGGGTGAACTAACCCTTTAATATTAAAGCTTTAATGCTTCTCTCTGTTGTCCACGACAGACAGGATTACACACTTCCTGTCCTTCATGAGNCACTTGCACATATTTGGCAATCGGAATATTAGATACTTCATGCTATAGCTAACAAATTTGTGAATATTTTGAATAAAAAAGGAAAAATTAAATAAAAGCAGATCATCAGTCATACAGCGCTGCGGTGTGTCACGTAACAAGCGCTGACGCGTCACCATGGAAACCATAAAGCGATACGTTCTAAATAACGATCGCCTTAAAAAACTCACGCTGGGGGGTCAGCCAGAATATTTAAAACTTACGTGCGAAAGGGTTAACGCTAGAGCACAATATTGTTCTGTTTATTATAAGAGGGCACTGCAGTTTTGTCGTCGATTCATAACATTAAGGTTGAACCACTGTAGTCACATGGACTATTTTAATGATGTCTTTACTACCTTTCTTGGCCTTGAAAGTGGTAATTACATTACTGCCTAGGGGGTCAGAAATCTCTCGGATTTCATCAAAAATATCTTAATTTGTGTCCCGAATATGAAGGTCTTATGGGTTTGGAACGACATGAGAGTGAGTAATTAATGACAGAATTTTAATTTTGGGGTGAACTAACCCTTTAATATTAAAGCTTTAATGCTTCTCTCTGTTGTCCACGACAGACAGGATTACACACTTCCTGTCCTTCATGAGCAAATGGTTAAGAATGTGCTGAAGTTATTTTGGCTGCGCTTGAGGAGGTGATAGAAAAATGTAGGAGAAAGTGTAGGACTCAGTTCAGGAAGAGAATGTAGCAGAGACACAAAAGAGTGATCAATTTCTCTTTTCTCAGGACTGCACTTAGATTATACTCCTCACTCAGTGTGCAATGGGACTCTGCTGAGCATCACAATAGGTTTTTGTTTGTGAGAAAGAGTCTTGTTTTAGCCTGTATTTTTTTTTCTGTATGTTTCTGAGTGCATATAAAAAAAAGTCTTCGGATTCACATAATGACAATTGAAATCTAGCAAGTTCAGCTTTAATAGTTTGAAAGAGACTTCTGGCATGCATAATCTATTTTGCTATGTGTAAAAATGTGGCACAGGGTTGTGTATTAGTTTTATTTCTTGATAGTAACAATAAATGAAAATATCACCGGAGAGGAACAATTCATGCACTATAAAACAAAATGAGATCATAAAGGGTATGCAACGAAGCATCAGTGTAACAGATTAAATGTAAATCAGGCAACCAGTAAGGCTTTAAAACTATACTCTGTCATTTAATAATGGCAAAATGTTAACGCTAACATGCATCTTAATATTTCATTTCAAAATGATATGTAAACAAATGTATTTTTTTAATTCCACAACTTTCAAACAAATGAGACATCAAGACAAACATCTCACCAAAGCTGAGATGTGCAAATAACAACAAATGAGAGAA
The DNA here is from genome assembly GCA_003731715.1 of Anabarilius grahami. NCBI lineage: Eukaryota > Metazoa > Chordata > Actinopteri > Cypriniformes > Xenocyprididae > Anabarilius > Anabarilius grahami. The sequence goes on from RJVU01035834.1 coordinate 1,473,726, forward strand.
AGATATAAAATAATTTACATTTACCAAATGTAATTCTTGGCTTTCTAATAAATTCAATTGTTTCAAGGCATTTTATTTATTCTTCATAAATATGTCAGAAACAGTTTAGGTCTGCGTTAATTAGATTTTTTTTTTAATCAGGATTGATAATATAAAGAATATAAAGATAATATAAAATATTTTTATTTCTCATTATAATCATAAACAAGGTCTTTACATTCTAATATAGGCATTTTTTTATAATTTTCAAATTCTAAGTTTCAAAATCCTTTAAAAAGATCTGAACATGAAAAAAAAAGTGTTGTTGTTTTAACATCATTTTCACAAAGCAGCACGTATTGTTCTAAAAATCGAAACAAAACGAGGACCTGTGAATGTTTTTTTGTGTGTGTGTGTGTGTGTGTGAACCCCTTTGGGTACGTTACTAAAGTCATGCAATCGCAAATACAGGTGCATGCTTTCATGCTGAGGAGCAGACAGAATGGTGTGATATAAAAAAATTGTCCTTGGTAAAACGCTTGTGCTTTGAAAACCTGCATATCTAATAGACTTGAAAGACCCTTTTCACAGTTAAAATATCGCCTAACTCTGTTTGGCATTATAATGTGGAAAATCTTGATATTATGGAATTAAACGCAGATAATATAAGACGTTCAGTTCAACCCTGTGAAACTTTATAGCATCGTTCAGCAGCCATGGATTCGTATATTCATAGCATAAAATCTGCACACTCATTCCTTAAGGCAAAATGTGGGCAAATATGATATGGAATTCAAAATGGGCTCAATGAACAGGTCATAGTTCAAAACACATAGCCTGTGCTTCTTTTCTCTATTTCTGAACATCTACATGAACAAATTCTGCACCGTACAATGACATACAATTCATTGGCACTGATGCACAAATTATTAAAGATATTGACGTTTCATTTATATCAGGCTGACTTTGCAGGCAATTAAACCTCACATTGCTGTGTGTATTCATCTATTGAAAAACAGGTCATTTCTTAAAGAAACCAAGGCCTGGGAACATTTAGAAAGAAAGCCATCTTAGTCTTGAGCACACTTTGCAATGCAATAAGATTATTCAACCATGGCAATCAATTTTCAAAACCAGACATGTTTCTGGCCCTGTCTTCCTGTTCTGAAAGGTGTCTTGAGTTGTTAGTTACCATGGCAACTTTTACCCTGACCATACCCTATTGCAGTGGTTTTCAATCCTGGGCCTGCATGGGGACCCACAGCACTGCACCAAAGCCACTTGAAGGCAAGCCTGCAACCTTTGCTGAAAAAAGCGTAACGCCTGCTATTGCTGCAGTACACAGGGAAGGAGACAAGAGGCCCTTTTTTTTTTAATGGATGTCAATGGAGGAGAGGCTTCCCTTCCCTGAAGAAACCGCTTTTGTGAGGAAATAGCTTATCATTTAATGAATCGACAGCCCATCGGATAATCTTCAACATGTTTGCGCTTAAACATTAGTTTTGGATTGATACATTTTCAGAGTTTACACCTAAAAAAATGATGTTATAAGAGAAGACAGTCAGGTGTGATTCAGTTTACGGCACTTCTCGTTCATTTCTATGGCATCCACAAACAATGATTGACTGTCGAATGAATGACATCGAGGCTGTATTGTGATTGGTTATCAAGGCAGCCGTTATGCTTTCTCCAATGGTAGAGCCACGGACCCTTGTATTTCCTAATAATAAGACTGTGGCTGTGTCCAAAATTGCCCCCTATACCCTTATTCACTATTCCCTACACTTATATAGTCTACTTGAAGGAGTGAATGAAAAAGAGTGAGTGAATTCGGACACTGAGTGCGCTGGAAGGGCTACCGCTTTTACATAGTTTGTGCTTGTTGTTTAATAATCATTTGAAATTTAGCAAATTGGCAGCTCCAGTAGTAAGTAGCCACGCTGATAGTACGCTGTAGCCACATTGGACCAGTGCGGTTTGGAAAATGGATGGATGATTCAGCTGTGGACTCCATCTTCTGGCGAGACGCAGGAATTCATTCGGAGAATAACTCTCACAGTGCATTATGGGTATGTGACGAGGAGGGCTAAAAATTTGTTTATTTTGGAATTAAAGAATGTAACACAGTTCGTAAATATGGGAAGGAGGCGGGAACCGGCGAATGTTTAACAAAACTTGAATTCCAAAATAAACAAATACAAAACGAAAGTAATGCCGGCAGACCCTCACGGACGTCTGCCGGCCACACAAACATAATAAAACATAAAATAACATCCAGGCCTGGTCCTCTCTCATCCTTCACTGTCGTCGCTCCTCCTTTTATGCCTCCGGAGCTCCTCCGTGAGAGACTCGAGGCCGGCGAGGCCTCGCAGGTGATGCTCATTATCACTTGCGTCACCGGCCTTGCGCCGTTCCCTCACGGCTCTCGCCCGCCCTGTTCGTCACAGGGTATTATCCAGCCGTTGAGCATGCGTCAGTTATACATCAGTTATATCATTGTGGTGCATTGTGGGATTGAATAAGTGCACTCGATATCATCCACTATGGTTTCGGACACCACTACAAATGGCTGTCCCCTCAAATAGTGGCCTATTTAAGGGTATAGGGGGCGATTTCGAACACAGCCCATCTCTGACTCCATATTTTGTGTGTCCCTTATTCAGCTCACCTGATTCGGATCATCAGCTCATTAGGAGAAAGCAGTGTAAACTGAACTGAGGTCAGATTGGGGAAAAATACAGGCTGCATCTGAAAACTGAAAAATACTGCCTTCAGAGGATGCATTTCAAGGTAGGAAGGCATCAAGGCATGTCCAAATCCAAGGTTAGCTTCACTTCCTGTCTCAAGAGATGCCTTGATTTGATCTATTTTTGAAGGCAGCATAGATGTATCCTTCGCTGCCTTTGATATCCCACAATCCTGTGCTTTTTCTATTCTGCGACAGTTGAGCCAAAAAATAAAGATGGTCAAGAGGTGGTCAGTTTGTGTGTAAATGTAAGTTTTTGGCCATTGTTTTCCACTTTTGATATAATTTCTAGCGAGAAATTACTATTGTAGTAATTAAGTATTTGCTTAGTTCTCACCAAAGTTTGTGCTATTTTGCTATAGATCATTAAACTGTTACGCCGCCTCAGAAGCCTGTCCGAAATCAGTTTCTTGAGGTGCCTTCGTGCGCAAACGCTACTTGCAAAATCATTGCCTGATAGGGCAGAGAGGAAACAAGTTAGCTGCCTAAGTTTTCGGATGCAGCTGCAATATGTGCAGTGCTGTTACTTATTTGTACTTGTCCAAGTCTTTAAGAGCGCACTTAGGGTACGTTTACATAACAACGATGTTCTAAAAACTGAAAAGTTTGTCCTTTTTTCGCATACAGACGTCAACGTTGTCAAAATGATTCCGTTCACATGGATTCACGAAAAAGACTAAAAACGCTGTATTATTCATGCCAGGCCAGTAGTTGGCGATGTCACTGTGTAAAAAACACTACGTACCTAGAGACCAACCATGTAGTAGGAACATATCCACATGACGTCACCGTTTTCACAAATTCACATTTTTGTAGTTTACACATGGGCGATAATGCTATCGTTTTCAAAAACATGCACTTTGCAACCCGTTTTCAAAGGTTTGCGTTTTCAAAGGTTTGCATTTTCAGGCCCCCAAAATGGCATTGTTGTGTAATCGAACAGCCAAAATGCAGTTTTTCCTTTTTAGTTAAAAATGGTGTAATGTAAACGGCCCCATAATGTGCTCATTAAAGAATGCTACTTGGTACAAGGTCATTTGAAAACACCTAAAGGAATTTGAGAAGGATTGCAACTTCACAGGTACATTTAATAATTTATAAAGATTCGTCTAGTTTTATTTTTTTCTCTCTCTCACTCTCTTATTTTATCTCTTAGCTCTTTAATACACAGCATAATTCAATGAAAATACATCGATTGATACTGACCTGTCTAGGTACAGTAACACATCCACCAGTTCCGAAGATCACATTAATGACAGAATAAAGATATAACCTTTAAGATCTGGTCTGAATTTTAATTTCAAAGCCTGAAAGATGAAGATAATTTATGACTGCCATTTATTTCAAGCAGGTAAGTAATTTCCTGATGCTTATAAATGAAAGACATGAACATAACAAACTGCTTAAACGCCTTATCAATACAATCTGTTGCTACAGAAATTGAAGTCAATGTCCTTGTGCTTTCTTGCTTGAGGTCACTGAATGAGTGAGTTTACAAAACTCACAATCACTAAAGCTCCTGACAGCCAACAGTATTACTTGTACTCATTTGTTGGAGCTCTCCACACTGATTGCTGAGTGACTCATCATTTTAAAGGAAATTGTCTGCTTGAGCAATTTGTAGGAACAATGTTGCCTCCATTTACAGAGAGGGGCGAGAGACTTACATTGTATGTATGTGTATAATACATATATACATGTATTATAAGTTACTGTTGCAGATTGCTTTTTAAATCAGTATAATTTCGTCAGTGTCGTTTAATGCTCCAGAATGATTGAGCTTATACTCGTATCAAAATAAGGCCCTCAGAGAGGAAGTCTACACATGGCAAAAGCATTAAAGGATTAGTGCACCCAAAAATGAAAATTCTGTCACTGTTTACTCACCCTCATTTCTTTCCAAACCTGTTCCAAAATTCTTTTCCCTCTGCTGCAGCTCTCAAATTCTCATTTACTGTACATGCATTCATATAACATGTTGCATGACGATATGAGAACTACACAAAAGGGACGATTTTCATAGAATAATGAATAAGATTTCAATCTATCGTATAGTTTCAGAAGAATATAGAGAACTTCTTTTACGAATCTTTTTTTTTTTTTCGGAGCTTGACAGCCCCCGACTGCTGTGTGCGATCGCTGTGTTTAAAATTTCAGCACCACTATTCTTTTAAACGACAAATTTTGTGTTGTATGAAAGAAAGAAAGTTACATTTGCAATAACATGATTGCACTAAAACAACATGGAGTAAATGAAGACAGAATTTTTGTTTTAGGGTGAAATTTTCCTTCAATTGTGTTGTTATTTTTATTTTTTTGTACAAACATTTTTTGTATGTACAATAAAAGTCAATGCGGTCTCAATGTTCTTAATTCATTTTGCTTTAAAATATCTTTTTTTGTGCCTCACAGATGAAAGAAAGTCATACACGTTTGGAACAACACGAGGAATGGTGAGTGAATGCTGACAGAACTTTAATTTTTGGATGAACTATGAATAATGATAAAACCACTGTTTAAAGTCCATTGTTCAAAAAATAATAACATTTATTAGCAACAATAATCACCATTACCCATTCTTTTCTTAAGTAAAATAGCTAATTAACCTAACTGTTTGCTGGTTACTGTTGCCAATCAACTTGATGCATTATAGAAGTCAACTAATGTGTATGTGTGTGTGTGTGTGTGTGTGGGGGCATTTTTTTGTGAAATATCAGGACACAAATGTGTATAATGACATGGGTATGACATAGGTATTACAAGGAGAGGGTGATTTATGAGGACATTACCCATGTCCCCACTTTTCAAAAGGCTTATAAATCATACAGAATGAGTTTTTGTGAGCAAGTAAAAGTGTGCAGAGTTTCCTGTGATGGTTAGGTTTAGGGGTAGGGGTAGTGTAGGGGGATAGAAAATACGGTTTGTACAGTATAAAAACCATTACGCCTATGGAATGTCCCCACAATTCACAAAAACAAGTGTGTGTGTGTGTGTGTGTGTGTGTGTGTGTGTGTTCTTGTTTATATTACATCGTGGGGACCAAATGGCTCCACGATGTAATAAAAACCTGAGATCACCTACACAGGGAAATGGATTAATAAACATACTAAATGATGTTTTTTTGAAAATGTAAAAATGCAGAATGTTTCCTGTGATGGTTAGGTTTAGGGATAGGGGTAGTGTAGGGGGATAGAATATACAGTTTGTACAGTATAAAAACCATTACGCCTATGGAGAGTCCCCACTAAGATAGCAAAACAAACCTGTGTGTGTGTGTGTGCGTATGACTGCTGTTTGACTATGACTTCAAACATGGTTTATTGAATCAGACTTTAGAGCCAGAAATATATATTTTATGTAATAAATATGATGAATGAAGAAAGTATAAGTTTGTGATTAGATGACACATATGCATCTTATCTCTCACCTTTTCATATCAGAACAACTTACTGGTAACAAAAGCAACACCATGCTGTTGTTCAGAACCGAACACATCCATTCAGCTTGTCACTAACCTGAAAAAATGCTATTTATTATACTCCATTTTTGTTCCCCCGTTAAAATCCGGGCTGAAAATCAATGTAGTTAAACTGGCAGAACTCCAGCCACCAACATAGACCTGCAGGAGAGAGCTGCAATAATTGACACAGCATTGACAAATAAAGCTAATGAAAAAGCTGTGTGGTTTGT
>RJVU01035834.1:1487604-1498001 GCA_003731715.1 Anabarilius grahami
AATATAGGTTAAGGGCTAAGTTTAGGGTTAAGGGACAGAATTTACAATTTGTACAATATAAAAATAATTATGTCTATGAAATGTCCCCATCAAGCATGAAAACCATGAAAAAGCATGAAAAGTATGTATGTGATGTATGCGTTTAATCACAATATGTTGATTAAAGCTTGTTGGAACCCTTTCACGGAAGGGACCTCAAGTTTTTGAGTTCCACCAGCATCAAAGTTCACGATATGTGAAGTAACTTCTACTGCCACCTCATATTTTGTGAGCTCCTTTTGTATAGGACAAAGTGTCCCGTAGGATTTGCATTATTAAAGCACTTTGATGTGCTTTACTTGTTTTTATTCTGGAGAATGTGTCATCCCGTGGTGAGCGAGGGGGTAAAGTAGCACAGATATGTTAAAAGGCACCGCCAGCCTCCAACCAAAGCATAGGGAGAGGATGCTTTACTCCTCAGACATCACAGAGGTGCCATCTGTGAAACAGTACATAAGGCGAATTGAAGGGCTGAGGAAGTTTTCCAGATAACCTTCTCAACCCCTTTATTTTGCTTTATGCCAGATCATTTTATGATAGTGCCTAGCTTGCATATTCCCTCAGGGAAAGGATTTTCTGTCTGTGGCACTTGTCAACATTGACATCCATACACAGATCACAAAGGGGCTTTAGTTCTAATGCCGCAAGTATGCGTGGCACAGTGACATTGCTGTGTATGCATTTTTTTTTTTTTTTACATAGCAATTTCTTGTCTCAATTCCCTTTAGAATCTTGAATGTCAGACACTCAACTTATTTTCTGCTGCATTTTTTATAAATCAGTCCTAACAATTTTGTTAAATCAAATTCACATCTCTTTTACCTTCATTTTCCAAGATTACCTCAAAAGACTCTTTACAGCAACTAATGCATTCTTTAAGTAGCTATTTTTCAGACTGCTTGTACCTTTTTGTTACGGACCACTTTAATGCTAATGTGAAATCACTGCAAGGTCTGACATGCCATGCCAGTTCAGCTCCTTTACCAGGACCTGTCATTGTTCCCGATGCTGTAGACAGCAGAAGAGCTTTGTGAGATATTGGAAAGGCTTCGTGTGTGAGAACGTCATGTCCTAGACCAGCTGTCCATGGCGATTTCTTAAGGGATACAGCCAGGAATGAGCAATTTAGATATTTTCCCTGTGAAGTCACGAGTGAAATACGTTGCTTTTTTCTTTTTTTTTTTCTTTTTTTTTTTTTTNATGTAGTCATTAAATAGTTTGGGATTCAACACAGCAGTCAACTAGATATATTACAGTTGTTACAGTTAAATGGACAAAAATTACACATTGCACAACCATTTATGTAAGTTATGCATGCTATTTATATGTGAATGAATGCATCTTTCATCATTTTGAGGAACCTGTCAAGTGGTCTAACAAACGATTTTGAAATGCCTCAGATTAAATTAAGAAAATTAGTGGATATGCTGTAGACGGTGTGGTAAATTGCTGCTCTCTAGACATACATATTGACTGCAGGAAAGACACTGTTCATTTTCCTGTGTCACTACATTGCCATCTAGTGATGGTCACTCTCTTACCTTTGTCCGGAAAGATCAGAAATGATCTGAGAGTGAGAAAATACTGCTGGCACAACATTGCTTGTGAAAGTTGCCACTCAGCATATGATGCAGTGCGTATAAAGGGGTATATTGGAGACTTTGTATCAATATAATTCAAATAGAATGGTGGGATATTGTGAAAAGCATCACCTGCAATGATTGAAACTACTCAGAAATGCAGCTTGTTGAATTTTGCATTATGCTCACTGTAATAAACAGCACAAATAGACTTGTTTTCTTTGCCATGCTCCTGAAGTTACACAGTAACTTGGATTGTAATACATTTTTAATCTGCGAAGTGTATTACTTGACACAGTAGGTTATTACTTTACAAACTGCATTAATCTTAAAAAGTGATTATCGAAGTAACAATAATGCAATGTTGACGATAATAATACATTATGAATGGCGCTCCACATGAGAAATTAATTTGGTGACTAGGACCTTGCAAAACTTATTTGAATGTCTGATGCAAAGTTTAAAGAGAGAAATATTGTGAGATTTGGTTGAAGTTTGATTTCCTGAATGTTTTCTGGGCATTTACTGAAAACAAGATCTAAAGGCCTAATGTGAATACCAAACCCCCCCCCCAGTGTACAAGAGTCTCTTTTCATTTCTTCAGGGTTGTGGATGTGTTTGTAAGACTTGCCTAGCTAAACTTAAGGAACAACCTTAGGGACTTTTCTGTCCGATCAATAGTCTAGTCATCAATCGGAACTGGCTCATCCCTGCCCGCTTGTGCTTGATCAATGGTTTACATGCACTAGGGACAAGACCTTCACTTAAATCTCCACCTCCGGCCCAGTGAAAAGTAGGAAACTATAGTATAGTTCTTAGTAGGCTAATTTTTTCTGACAGAAACCAGCATAGCATCATTAAAGTGGACCTATTAAGCAAAATTCACTTTTACAAGGTGTTTGAACATGTTTGTCGGCAGTGTGTGTACACAACCACCCTATAATGGTAAAAATCCACCCACTCCTCTTTTTTTAATCCCCATAAATCATAAGGAGTGTCTCAGAACAGTTTCTTCCTTTTGTGATGTCACAAAATGCCTAGGCCCCGCCCACGCCTGTTGAGGACTCTGTCCTATTAGCATAGACCCCGCCCTCAGTGAGCTGTACACAGTCCTCCATGTTTATCTCCTCGCCAGAGCATTTAACAGCAGCATTCAAGTAAGAAATGTATTATTATTAAAGCTATTAAAGTTAATGAAATGAAGAGCAGTGAGTGATTTTCTGCATTTCTTTTGTTTGATTGAGGCAGTGCTGTATCGTGAATAATTCACGGCTGAAGGGCGTTGTTAGGCACGACGCGAAGCAGAGTTACCACACAATACAAATATTAAAGCCAAAAATATCTATCAGTGCAACTTTCATGAAGTAAACTTTCAATAAAAGCCTTCCTTACGCCGGAAAAAATTGTCCCTGACCGTGAACAGCAACAGTTACATTATTACACCATTAGATGGCGGCAAAGACTGTCTTTATGAGTGTGTCAGTCAGTAGCGAAGACTTTTACATTTAAAAGATTGAATTGTTGTGAACATGGAACAAGACTCAACTGACAAATGTTTTGACTAGTGCTGTCAGTCAAGGGAAAACTCCTTAACTGTTAAAAGGTCAAGATAATACATCGGACATTTAAACAGATTTTTTATTATGAACATAGGACTGACCTGAAGGAAAATGCTCAATCTAAATGCAGGTAATAAACTCGCTCAATTGATCTCTTCCTCACAATACTCTTCTACATAATACAGTAAGCTTCAATGAACAATATCAATTGAGAACAAACAGTTTACGTTGCTAAGAGTGGTTGCTAAGGGTGTTGTGTAGTGATACACAAAACCGTTGGGTGAAGTGGTCATAGCCATGTTTTATCGTGAATAAAACACAGCTATTGACCAATCAGAATCAAGGACAGGAACTAACCGTTTTATAATAACAACACATATAGCAGTATGTGCTGTAAATTATGCTGCTTTCACTTTTATACAGTGTATAAATGTTTTTCCTTCCACTCAAAAATGGGCATTTACAACACGGTATAAGAAATTATCTGTGGGGTATTTTGTGCTGAAACTTCACAGACACATTCTGGAGACAACTGAGACTTATGTTACTGTATATCTTGTAAAAAGGGGCATAATAGGTCCCCTTTAAGACGTATCCATTGGCGAACCTGTCTCAGAAGAAAATAACATTATGTGTTGATCTGATGTGACAATACAATACAAGTCAAGAATACTTGGTTTTGTGAGTTTTTTTATTGACTTATTTACAGTCTCTTCATATGATTTAATTACAAAGCCATAGTAGTTGAAAATCTTAGGTGAGGAATCAGATCAAGCAATTAGATGTTGCTATGGTTGCAAGACACAAGTTAACATGCCCAAGACCAAGTTATAATGGTGGCTCTAGCTTTCTGGAAGACATATCTCTCTGAATAATAATGATCATCACACATTTTAAGTGTCATTACATAGTCAAAAATAAAAAGCTTAATAATATTATACTATGTCATACAATCTACTAATCCTTATACCCTACTGCAGAAGCATCATGTCCACTGAAACTGAAGGAACATGTGTGCCATCAGAATTTTTAGCCAAATGGATTTTAAGTGCATTTAAATGCATGTTTGTCTGGAACACTGTGGCAGAAATCACCCATTCACATGTCTAAATTAGATCAGTCTAATCGAATCTCATTTTCCGCAGATCGTTGCTGAAAAAAAAAAACTGAAAATTTTCTCATCATCTTTCTTTGCTCAGTTCACTCAACTTTTCCCCTCACAGAATAATAATAAAAAGGATTCAAAATGCCAAAGCTGTTCTTTTCTGCACAATAAAAAGAAATGTTGATTACGGCATGTCATGCGAATTGCAGTTATGTTGTTCTTTTTATTATAAAATACTTTATTCATAATTTATTAATACATTTATTCTAAGTATATTTCATTACCTCATTTTTATTATATAAGTTTATTCTTTGTTTATTACAAGAAATTCTATATTAGAATTTGTCACCTATTCTATTTCCAGAATTTGTCACCTTACTTGCTAATCAAACGCTGCGCCACTACTAACACGTCATATACTGTGTGTTAAATGAACTAATAAGCTGTGCAGTTTATTTATTTTTAATTGGTCATGTCTTGCCTAGGGAAGGAAGTGAGACAGGAAGGCCATTGGTCTCAATGATGATTCATCATTTTGTTGTGTTTGTGAGTGAACATTACATCATGTTGTCAATTAACATATTCTACATTCAAAGAAACTTTTTCCTCTTTATTTCTTCCTTTCAGACTGCAGCTGGTTGCACAGGCTAAGCAACCTAATTGGACAACTTTATAAGCTGAAGTTCACCTAGAAATGTAAGAATTGTAACAGTGCAACAAATGTTCATGCACCTTTGGCTACAGATGATATGAGAAAGACACATTCTTTAAAGAGACATTAGTGATGTGTTTTATCCGAAATAACCACCGTCGCTACACTGCCTTGCACTCATTAATCAAATAAAATGTAATATCTAACAACGCAAGTAAAAAATCCTAATATGATTGATATGCTTATTGTAGGCTCAGATATATTAAAGTACATTCATTTTTCACAAAAACAATTAAATTGTTTTAACAAAGACTTAAAAAACATCATAATACAAAATCTGTCTGTCTCTGACCTTTGCTTAAAGGGATATTCTGGATCCAATACAGTTACAAATTACGGTTGTTAAAAATTTGACAAGTCTTTCATTTTCTTAAAAATGAAAAGCTTACAGGCACTTACAATTGAAGTAAATGGGGCCAATTTTGGAGGATTAGAAGTAGAAATGTGAAGTGTATAATTTTATAAAAGTGCTTACATTAATGTTTCTGTTAAAAAATTGTATTATCTGACCTGAAAAGCTATTTCATTTATAATTTTCACAGTTTTAGGGTTTTTGTTGTTGCATTGTCATGACAACAAAGTTAAATTGGATATAACTTTATTTGTCCACTCTAAAATCATGATAAAAATGGCCACACTATTGAAACAGTGTTTATTTTAACATTTACAGATTGGTAAGTGCCTCACTAACCCAGGGACCAGTTGCACAAACATAGCCAATATGTAAAAAGGTGCAGTAAGTAATTTCTGAGAAATGCTGTTGAGAGTGGATTAAGCACCACAACAAACTTGTAGCAAATCAGCAGTAGGGGGGCGTATACCATAGATACACTATATTGCCAAAAGTTTTGGGACGCCTGCCTTTACGTGCACATGAACTTTAATGACATCCCATTCTTAATCCGAAGGGTTTAATATGGAGTTGGCCCACCCTTTGCAGCTAACAGCCTCAACTCTTCTGGGAAGGCTTTCCACAAGGTTTACGAGTGTGTTTATGGGAATTTTTGACCATTCTTCTAGAAGTGCATTTGTATGGTCAGGCAGTGATGTTGGCGAGAAGTCCTGGCTCACAGTCTCCGCTCTAATTCATCCCAAAGGTGTTCTATCGGGTTGAGGTCAGGACTCTGTGTAGAACAGTCAAGTTCCTCCTCACCAAACTCGCTCATCTATGTCTTTACGGACCTTGCTTTGTGCACTGGTGCGCAGTCATGTTGGAACAGGAAGGGGACATCCCCAAACTGTTCCCACAAAGTTGGGAGCATGAAATTGTCCAAAATGTATTGGTATGCTGAAGCAATAAGTGTTCTTTCCGTATTCTTCAAAAAGCTTACGCTGTACGTCCTTCCCCATTCAACTTACAGAATTGACACAACGCCAGTTCCGTTTTTTCCGTAATTTGAATACGGAAGGCTGTCTGGCGGAAGCTGGATATTCTACTTCATAACTTGTTAAATATAGATATTTTTACACAAACACATCGCTTCGCTTCAGAAGGCCTTTATTAACTCTCCGGAGCTGTGTGGAATATGTTTATGATGGATGGATGTGGATGGGGACACTTTCTTCAGCTCATACTCGTTTGGTAACGCATACTGCCATTATAAAGCTTGGACGCCTCAGGATATTTATTAATATTTCTATGATTGTGTTCGTCAGAAAGAAGAAAGTCATATACACCTAGGATGGCTTGAGGGTGAGTAAAGCTTGGGGTAATTTTCATTTGAAAGTGAACTAATCCTTTAAAAAAAAAGGTCAGACAGGACCACTTTGGCAAGTTACTTGAGTTTATTGAAACACAATTGTCTTTGGCGGTATGGTTCCTTATGGGGGTTCAGTTTGAGCATACTTACCGAGCAGTAATGCAACGTATATATGTCCCATGTCTAATAGGAGAATGGTAGTGAATGGAGCGATTTGACAGCTGACCGCGTCAGCTGGTCGCAGCACTATGCCTACGTGGCCTGACTGAACTAACACTGCGATCGATTTGTGAACAGTCTTGAAGAAAAAATCTGATGACTAACTTGTAAGACTAGTCTTAGAAGTTTATGCAACCGGCCTCAGATGTATGCTTTTTTTTTCTTTCTTTTTTTAAAGAATAGAAGGGACAAGTGGAAACAGATTTTTTTGATAATCAACATTATACCACAAATGCTATTGATTGGCCTTGACTCATACTGAGCCCAGAATGTTCCTTTAATATGTCCATGAAAAGTTGTGCTAATAAGCACGTCCTCTTTAACAGTGTAGTCCTCAGCCTGTGTATTGAAGGTGCACAGGCTACATCAATACCAGAACACAGATCTGCTCTATCGATGTGGCAGCCAGTAAAAGTGAAACAGGGGAAACAGGGGGCCTGTCATTAGGACTTAACATAAAAGCAGCAAAACTCAAATAATTCAGGTTTGGTTTTTATGAAGGAAATAAAGCAGTGTGAGTCAAATTCACTGTGTGTTTGACAGAGAATAATAACACAGGTGTCAGTGAGCCTAGAGGCAGCAGCTAAAGTGTCGAGAAGGGTATACTACAGAAATAGAATGCTAAGACTACTGCAGCATGCAAATGAATTGATAATGGATCTTTAGTAGCATGCTAGTGCAGCCCGTGTTATCTTTTAAGAAAACAGAAAGGTAATCATATTTTTATTAATCTCTGTGGGGCATTTGCATAGATTGCAGCTCGCTTTTCCCGGTGGAATTCCATGTTTCAGCTCAGAGGCACTTAGGCTTGCCATTTTAGCGGTAACCTAATGGGTGAAGATAAATGACCTCTACATTTTGAACTCGGCCACACCACCTACGGCAAGTGGGTAAAGTTGTTTGTGTCCTTGTTTTTGTCCATGGCAAGCGGTTTATGGTTGGACTCATACTTTTGTTCGGTTGTGAAATCATCCTTATGAATTAAACAGCAGGTGCTAATTGAGGAAGGGAAAAATGCACCCATAATTATTAGCATCCAGCAGAGACACATGTCGGAGGACAGGCATCGGACGCTCTGCTGCCTTTACAAATAAAAACAAGTCCAAAGTAACTGCTGCCATATGTGTCAGCAAATACAGGGTAAATTTGAAAGGCATAGCATTTTCTTTATCACTTTTCCTCAAATAAGTGGATTTGCTGTCTACCTTTGTATTAGCAATAGAGTAGAACAAGGCAGATATAAAGTGACACATCAATTTATGTGTTTCCAAAGCAGGAGCTGGACATTTTGCTGGTAAAGTTGATTGCACATTGTGGGATTGGATGTACCTTAACCACACGAACCTCTAGATCTATTGTACTGTGTCGCCAGTATAAACTGATTTAGCGAACATCTGGTTTTCAAAGTGTGCCTAATGATGTCACATTCATCTTACTCTAAATGGCTTAAGTGCATGTAATTATATTTTTAATTAACCATGAATCTGTTTCTGTCAATTGCAGCAATTTGTCATTTTCTTATGAAATATTCTGTACAATGTAAGACGAGATGCATTCAGTCAAATTAAATAACATATCTATTTCCTCGGATCGGTTTAGATTTTCTTTCAAGTATGACAGTGGAAAAATGTAATAGGTCCTCATCTGTTTTAGCTGCGGCAGCTTCTGAGGTTTCATAGTAGGTGGCAATTTGATTACCTCAATACAAAATTGCCTTTTCCTTCCAGTCTTGTTCAAACTGCAAAACTAACTGTAGTTCACTGAAATAAAAGATACCCCACTAATTAACATAATCTTTTAATGCATCAATTGACACTTTTATGCCAAGGCAGCATATGCCTTGACTTCAATGATGAGTAACATGCATCAATCAGACATTCGTTCTGTCTCCTTGCTGCTCCTTTGATAGTTTTTCTTTTTTCTTTTTTTTTCCAATGGATCGCTAATTCCTCATTAAAAATGATGAGCTTCTTCATTACCTTGCTTTTGAAAAGGTTACTCCTTTGCCCAGAGGAGCAGAAGGGAGTCCTTCGCCTCAACCTGACAGCTTTCTCCCAGGTTTGCTCATATTGATCAGGGACTTCAGGTTGCCTTTCCTCCATTTGAACCCAATGTGGCGTCTGCAGTGCGGCATACTAAAATGATGTATAATCAATGATTCATAGCACCAACCTGGCTTTTGCAAAGCCATCAAAATTATACAGTTACCACAGGAGCTTACTTCATGCTGAAAAGACCTGGACCCATCTACAAAAGGTAGATAAAATGTGATTCTTGGTCCATGTTAAGGTATAGTTTAACAAGAACAAAAAATATACACACAAAATGGGGGTGTATGTGCCGTGTTCAAGTTTGGATGAAACTGATTTATAATGCAAAGCCCCAGTTTTGTATACAAGTACACATGAAACACACGGAATATATCTATACTGCTATCTACATGACTAAGTTTCTTTTGCTTACCAAGGCTGCATTTACTTGATAAAAATACAGTAATATTGTGTAGTATTATTACACTCTAAAAAATGCTGGGTTAAAAACACCCAAGTTGGGTTTAAAATGGACAAACCCAGTGGTTAGGTTAAATGTTTGCCCAACGTGCTGGGTATTTTTATTTAACTCAACTATTGTTTAAAAATGACTGTATTGCTCACTTAAAATGAGCCCAATGTATTTTGAAAATTAACATTTATTAATATGTTTAATAAATTAACATTTATTAATAAGTTTAATGAATAATAATTAAACAATAAACATTGATTAAATTGCTTATTAATAAATGTTCACCTTTTGAATATTATTGTTGCCTCTAGTTACTATGTGTCTGATTTTTCATTTCCAATCTATTTTGGGTTAATTTTATGCCAGCCATATAGTCATTTTTAAACAATAGTTGGGTTTAATGAAACTGCCCAGCATGTTGTGCAAACATTTAACCCAACTGCTGGGTTTGTCCAATTTTAACCAAACTTGGGTTGTTTTTAACCCAGCATTTTTTAGAGTGTACAATGTAAAAGGACTGTTTTCTATTGTAATATTTATTTCAAATGTTTTTTTTGTTGTTTTTTTTTGGGGGGGGGGTGATGCATTTTTTCAGGATTCTTTGAGTAGAATCTATCTATCTATCTATCTATCTATCTATCTATCTATCTATCTATCTATCTATCTATCTATCATCTATCTATCTATCTATCTATCTATCTATCTATCATCCGTCTGTCCATCCGTCCGTGCGTCCATCCATCCATCCATTCATCTGACACTGCTGTTTTCAAGGTCTCCAATCTTAAGTCAAGTTCTGATTGAGTGTCTTATATACAGATAAAATGTCTTTATTGTGAGAGTTCTGATACATGGTAGAGCTACAAACATCTGTATCGAAAATAGAAGTGTCCTTGAGGATGAAAAATCAGTTCATCTTATTTCAGCTACTTGTGTGGGAGAACCGTAATTGAAAAAGTTAAGTTGTTGAACTAGTTTGTA
>RJVU01035834.1:1503270-1531293 GCA_003731715.1 Anabarilius grahami
AAGACCAATGCAAGGCTCAAATATCCAGCTCAAGACATTCACATCCCACTCCCGTGCCTTCAAAAGGATTTTATGGTAAAATCTCTCATACTAGTTAGAGTGTGCTGATTTAAAAAGTTGAAAGAGAGCAGAAGTCAGGAGCTCTGGAATATATTAAACACAGTGCGAGAAGATAGCAGAAATATTCATCATTCTGAGACTTCAGAATGCATTACCAAAGAACAATTTCAACAAGCTCTTAGTACCTCTCATTAGACGGTGTATCAAACCAGAACAAAACTCACTTCTCCTAACTACGTGGAGGAAGTGGATTGGAAAATTAAATGGAAGAGACAGCACAGCCTTTGCCATGGTATTGTCGCCAGGCCTCGTTCACGCTCAAAAGTCCCTCAGCTGCTAAATTACATGCTCTTTAATATCACATCATTGACTGTTTTTGAATGCCTAAGCATTTCAGAAAACACATAAAAAATAATTGCTTGAAGACCCAATGTCTCGAGTTCACTTGAAGATGCCCAAGCACCCTTATACTTTCGAAGATAATGCATTTCACAGTATGCATGCTGGCATGAGTTGGAGTTCCTGAGTATCACCGAGCATCAGCTGTAAGTTTGTCTGCAGGCTTTCTTTTTGTGTAGCGGTGACACAGTTGCTCAACTCATGGTGAATATCTTAGGAGTAAAATTAATTGGGCTGGCATTGCTGTGTCAATTGCCCCTCCTCTTTTCTTTCTTATGCATTGGAAGCAGTCCTCAAATGAGTCAAGTCTCTAATCTCCGTCTGCTATAGGGAATCAGATAAAAGCCTCTTCAGAGAAACCTGTTCCTTTGCATAAGCACTACAGCCAAATCAAACAGTCCTTTCCTTCATTGTGCTCTGACAGCAGTATGACAAAGGTACACCTTTGGTTCTTTCCGATGGGACAATAGTTGTATCATGCACATCAAGGGAAGTTTTAAACATTTCAAGAGCCCTGAGTTGTACTATGCATGCAAATATTCTCTTTGCCTCTGTGCATGTGTGGCTTGAAAGACAGAAGGCTCACATTCCCCAGAGAACAGTGGTTTGAGAGCACAGTTTTGCCCATCTTTTGCATGCTCTACCTACATCCATATGCATTGCATGATATTTAAAAATGTATTAAAAATCAAACGTGTCGTTTTGCTTTTCAAGTTTATGTAAATGTACGTGCATTTTATGAGTGTACTCAATAGAACTGAGTACAACTGAATGCACTGCACATAAATTGTGTGCAGAATACTTAGGCGTATGCTTTTTTTTATCTTAAAGACTTTAAAAACTTTATTATTATTATATAATTAGTTGCATAAATGTATATCAAACAGCATTTTTAAAAGCTCTGATCAATTAATGTATCATTGGGCCTATATCTTTATTATGGCAACACTAAATTACTTTCACTGCAGCATTTGTTGGCTCAAGTCTGGGATTCTGAAATCTTTATTCCCCAACAATTGGTCTGGAGACGAAAGTATAACACGGAACAGACAAAATAACCATCCAATTCACTCAACAGCCTTTGCAATCACATATTGAAATGGAAATTACACCCTCTTGGAAGTGCCTAGCTGATTCATGAATTACTTTTGCATTGATTGTGTGTTTTGCATGCATCCAACAACTTGCATTTTGCACAGTTGCTGATAACATATGGAGTGTTGTAATTTACAGCCGATTGTGTATTTTCACTGCCTGAAAGTGACACAAATCATTTTTGATCCATTCTGCAAGATTTATTTATTCTGCCACTGCAAAATAATGCACCCATTTTTTTACTGAGGACCTACTGAGGAAATCTGTACAAAATTATAGTGCCACGGCTCAAGACAGAGCATGATGTTGAAGAACAAATCAAGCAGATTGTAAGTTCTGCAGCTTGGAGAAGGTAACAAATGTGCCACGACATGCCAAAAATAAGCAATTCACCTAACAGAGTTGTAAAACCGAGCAATGCAAATGATTAAGGTGAAAATGTCTGTTTACAGAAAGCAGCTCTAAACCTCCCAATGGTACGTAGAAGTAGATCATTTAATTGTCTCTGTCTCCTGGCTAGAAAAAGTAATAATTTTAAATGCACATCAGAAGAGTTGACATGACACAAGTCAGCCAGGGAGTTGTTGTTTTCTCCGTCATTTAACCAACCCACAGATGACCTTCCAAATCAGGCCTGATAGCAGACACCATTGACTTGGCCTCATCCGTGTCTCATTTGAAGCTCTCTTATGTACTCAGTGTGACACAACTATTTCTAGCTGATAGTGCATCTCGCCCCAAGTCTTTGTGATCTTAGATATCGTGTTTGACTTTGCCAGCTGATCAATATTCTATGAATTTTTGAAGCTCATTTAGTCTTGGGGAGAGAGAGCAGTCAAAAGTGTTGGGGCATTACTGGGCCTAAATAAATAATTAAAAAGGACTTTTCTCAGTGCAAAAATTTTGTTGCTGTTGTGCTTCAAACGCAGTGTATTGCATGCATAAAAATATTGGTGGTTTGGTTTGTGTCAAAAAAAAATAAATGTATTTGCTTCACCCTATTCGACAGATATATCCTCCATTCCTTTTGAACAAATGACCATAATACTGCAAGTTTCACTGTCTCCTGCTGTCATTTAATTTAGCAGAATTGTAAGCCCTTTTCTGCCAAGAAATTATTAGACACTTCAGTATAGGAGATGACTTCAGCGGTTTACAAAGATGTTTTGAAGAAATTTGAAGGTGACATCCTCTCTGACAATGCTTTGTAATTTGTGATATATCAGTACATTAGATAGACTAATGTAATGTAATACCAACATGAAGATGTCTGAATTTAACAGAACTTGATGTTTAAAAAGTCTGCATGTAGAAGCCGGTCTAATCCAGGAAAGCTCATTTTAAATTTGAGACCTCCCATTCAACTTCAAGTCTTCTATAAATATTTGATACCTTTTTGTGATGAATAAACTCAAATTAAAGCATGCAACTACTGAATGCACTGCACATAAATTGTGTGCAGAATCGACAGAGTCATTGAATCATTAACTCAACCTATTTGTTCAGAAACACTGCTTCATTCAGCAACAAAACAAATGAGTAAGTCAGTTAATTATTAATTGAACTGATTCGTTCAAAACACTCACGTAACTGTAGACACAACTGTTGTTTTGCTTTGGTCTATTTTGGAACTGGAGGAGTAAAAAAAAGTCAAGGTACCCAGCAATATTGTATTTAAAATTTAAATTGCTCACAATTGGCTTCTTGTTTATTGAATTGTTGTATAAAAGCCAATTCACACTGCACTGACAGACACCGATAATCACCAGATTATGGTACATCACTTCTCAGAAATTCCACAACACGGCAAATGGCGATTCAACAATGAGAGCCGACAGATGGCGACGGGTCTTTTTCGTTCTTCGTTTAGGGGTAAAACGAAGTTCGAAATACATGAGCAGCGATATACTGTTATCAAACATCTGATGTCGCCCACACTGCTGAGAGTGGCATTTAAATGAATATCTAAATGTGCTGCACGCTTTTCTCTCAGTAACAAAATAACACAATGAATGAGAAAACGGCAAGCATTTTTATTACAGAAAGCATAAGAAAAGCATCTGATCATAACAACATGGGTATGCTAGCACTAACTCTGCAAATTAGCACTCCAGTAAAATCACGTCACGTTTATTTATAATAATAATAATAATAATTTGTTACATTTATATAGCGCTTTTCTGGGTACCCAAAGCGCTTTACATATAGTAGGGGGAATCTCCTCAACCACCACCAATGTGCAGCATCCACCTGGATGATGCGACCGCAGCCATATTGCGCCAGAACGCCCACCACACACCAGCTTATTGGTGGAGAGGAGACAGAGTGATGAAGCCAATCAGTGTATGGGGATGATTAGGAGGCCATGATGGACAGAGGCCAATGGGCAAATCTGGCCAGGATGTCGGGGTTACACCGCTACTCTTTTCGAAGGACATGGGATTTTTAACGACCACAGAAAGTCAGGACCTCGGTTTAACGTCTCATCTGAAAGACGGTGCTTTTTGACATTATAGTGTCCCCATCACTATACTGGGGCATTAGGAACCACACAGACCACAGGGTGAGCACCCCCTGCTGGCCTCACTTACACCTCTTCCAGCAGCAACCTAGTTTTCCCAGGAGGTCTCCCATCCAGGTACTAACCAGGCTTAGCTTCAGTGGGCAACCAGTCTTGGGCTACAGGGTGATATGGCTGCTGGCTATATGGCATTTTATTCAATAGATTGCTTAAAAGCAAGCAGCTTTACAGTATCAAACATGAAAAACAGTGTCTGTGCCTCATTTCATCAGAAGCAAAACTTCATTTTCTACTATAATAAAGCTGCTATCCATGTTTTCACCCACGGAGATATTACCTCGATGGACTCAAACAGACGAAATGAGTCAGAAAAGCGTTCCACGTGAAAGAAGGCGGAGCCTCAGCACACACCTCCTATTACGTTATCGTCACGGACCAATAGTAGTACGAAGGTCTTTTGCAGCTTTTCCTGAGAGTTCGCTTTGGCAAGCCGCTTCGAACTCCCAAAATTGACTTTTTTTGGGCCTGATTTTGTTTGAAATGACGTCACATCAGTTCGTTCTTTGATTTTGTTTGAAGTATATCGGGGCTTTAAGAGTATCTAAACGTTTTCCATTCTAGAGCTGTGAGTGATTTTTCTCTTTCTCAGCTTTACAGTTGTTTGATTACTGATGACATCATAGAGAGCGTGAGATCTAATGAGCTGCACAGATCTCTTTTTAAATATAAGATGTGGTTTGTCCTGTCTCTTTAATTCCTTAAGAAATAACTGACTGTTTACATTAATTTTGCATCATAAAACCATTTGAGATGCAAGCATTTAACCACCTACATGGAGTTGCACAGTCACATGCACGAGCGCTCTTCACAAAAGCACACATGAGCATTTGAAATTGAAAGCAGCCTTCTGACAGTGAGTTTATATTTTTAATACTGTATACAGTGGTGCTCAGGATTATTGGCACCCTTGGTAAATATGATCAAAGATGACTATAAAAATAAATCTGCATTGTTTAGCCTTTTGATCTTTAATTCATAAAATGAGCAAAAAGGAAAATAATTGAAAGTGGGGGAAAATCACATTATGAAATACATGTTTTTCTCCAAAACACGTTGGCCACAATTATTGGCACCCCTAGAATTTTGTATGATTAAAATATCTCTGAAGTATATTCCCATTCATATTTACATATTTTAACACACCAGGGTGATCATGAACATGAAATTGTCCAGCCATGACTTCCTGTTCCACAGGAGTATAAACATGAGGAAACACAAAGGCCAAATTCCTGTAATAATTCATCACAATGAGTAAAACCAAAAAATGTAGTTCTGATGTGCAGCAAAAGATTGTTGAGCTTCACAAAATAGAAAACGGCTGTAAGAAAATAGCTAATGCATTGAAAATCCCCATTTCCACTACCAGGGCAATAATTAAGAAGTTCCAATCAACTAAAGATGTTACAAATCTGCCTGGAAGAGGACGTGTGTCTAAATCGTCCTAATGCACGATGAGGAGGAGAGTTTGAGTGGCCAAAGACTCTCCAAGGATCACAGCTGGAGAATTGCAGAGGTTAGTTGAGTCTTGAGTCTCAGAAAGCCTAAAAAAAATGTATCAAACAGCACCTACATCCCCACAAGTTGTTCTGGAGGATTTCAAGAAAAATGTTCTGCTCTCATTCAAAAACAATCTCCAGCATATTCAGTTGTCAGACAAGACTGAAACTTCAAACGGGACCGGCTTCTATGGTCAGATGAAACTAAAAAATAGCTTTTTGGCAGTAAACCCACCAGATGGATTTGGTGCACACAGGGATAAAATGTACCCCATGCCCAAGGTGAAATATACTGCTGGAACTTTAATGTTGTGGGCCTATTTTTCTGCTGAAGGTCCTGGACATCTTGTTCAGATACATGGCATCATGGATTCTATCAAATACCAACAGATAAAAAATCAAAAGCTGACCGCTTCTGCTAGAAATCCAATAATGGGCCGTGGTTGGATCTTCCATCAGGACAATGATCCAAAACAAACATCAAAACTAACTCAAAAATGTGTCACTGAGCACAAAATGAAGCTTCTGCCATGGCCGTTCCAGTCCCCTGACCTGAACCCTTTAGAAAATGAGTGGAGTGAACTGAAGAGATGAAGCACCAACATGGAGCTGGAATCTGAAGGATCTGGAGAGATCCTGTATGAAGGAATGATCTCTGATCTCTTCTCAGGTGTTCTCCAAACTCATCAGGCATTATAGGTGAAGACTCAGAGCTGTTATCTTGGCAAAAGGAGGTTGCAAAAAGTATTTAACAAAAGGATGCCAATAATTGTGGCCAACGTGTTTTGAGAAAAACATTTATTTCATAATGTGACTTCCCCCCCACTTTCAATTCTTTTCCTTCAATGAAAGATTAGATTTTTGCAAATTTTATGAATTAAAGATCAAAATGATAAACAATGCATAATTATTTTTATTGTCATCTTTGATCATATTTACCAAGGGTGCCAATAATCCTGAGCACCACTGTATATATGCCTATTGCATTCCAAACAACATAAATGATGCATTCGTACACCATTTGTAAGGAAAATACCAGCGGGCAAGACCGCACATAAGCGCATGCTTCTCACAGCGCATCCTGTTCAATGAAGCCCACGAATGTCCTTGTAATTCACTTCAACTTTTCCGAACTTTATGAAAGATTATTTCATGAAAGGTTCGAGTGCTGTGTGAGGAATAGGAAGCAAACAGAATATGCGCGTTTCTAAAACGCTCACCGGCGGTTAAAAACTAAGCTCAGAATCGATTTTGAAATTCTCAGAATCGATCCAATCGTTGGAGAGAGAATCACCATGCATTGATTTTTTTTCTCCCGCCCCTATGTGACAGTTCTTAATTATCAAGCATAGAGTTACATATTCTTGCCAAATGCACAATAAATCATGGCTGTAACTTTGTGTGTTCATGGGAAATACTTTTGTTACAACAATTTCCCTTGAGAAAATGCAACCGGACCGGATCATAAGTTTAGCCACCTGTCCAAGAGATTAATTTGAGATGGTTTGTAGTGGGCTTAATGATTAGAGGTACACTCTGCTGCAAGAAAAATAATCACATCAGCTAGTGTCATTAGCACTCCTTTCCCCAGAGGTTAGATCGTGTGGCACTGTGTACAACTGAAATTAATTCCCTGACCTAATCAAAACCACATTCCGAGACATGGGTTTGATTTTCTTTTCTTAAGGCTGTTATAGAATTTATAGATTAGATACAATGTGGCTTCCGTAATTATTAGTTACAGCCTTGTAATTATATTCTGCAGTAGGATTTCTGTCTTGAGCATGCAGCAAAGGAAGCTCACATTTTATAATGTTTATCTCCATCCTGCAACAAGTTTTAATATGCTTGTTTATTATGAAGTTGTTATAATCATGCTGCCATTATTATAAAAAATAAAAAAAAACATATTAGGGAGGCTATAAACATGAGGATAAATTGGACTTGACACTGTGAATTTTAAATTGTAAATCAGCCATAGGCAAGAAGACTTTCACTTTTTTAAGTCATGCTGAAAACACTCTAATGTCAAACCAATTGTCATTGCTGAAAGAGATTATAGTATCAGTTAATAAGAAATCCATGTTTTGCTTTCAAAATGAAAACATCCTTATCTTCATCTAGCACCATCAGAGGAAGTCATTAGAATTGACAGCGTCTCCTCAGGTCTTAATTCTACAAAATCCACTATTATGCATAAACAAATAACTTCAAACGACTGTATAGTTTTTGTGCTGAAACTTTGGTTAAGCCTTAGACCTTTAACTATTTATAAATTGTGGCAATCTTTTTTTCTTTTCTTTACTGTCCTGAAAATGTATTTTGCTATTATTGCCTTATCACTTTAATTATTTTGTGC
This sequence comes from Anabarilius grahami, assembly GCA_003731715.1. NCBI lineage: Eukaryota > Metazoa > Chordata > Actinopteri > Cypriniformes > Xenocyprididae > Anabarilius > Anabarilius grahami. The sequence continues at coordinate 1,511,261 of RJVU01035834.1, forward strand.
TCAGATCATTGTGACTGTATAGTGTGACTAGGCATAATTTCCATTTGGCCAGCAGTCTTCAGCTGTCACAAACATGGATCTGACTTGTTTTAAAAGCTATAAGGGAATGACAGGCCACTGTAAATTATGCTTTCAGACATTACCCTATGTTGGTGCCAGTTCGTCAGCTGTGCCACCACATGCCACAATTTATATGAATCATTCCTACACTCCCCTTGCTCCTTGTGACATACAGTATTTATTGTAAATCTATTCCGCACAAGTATGACTTTCAAATATTGCTACGCTGCACGATACTGAAGAATGAACATAATACGTTACACTGACCATAAACATAACTTTGCAAGCAAGTGCCTGTCATAAAAGACATAGGGTGTGTGATTATGAATTTTGCATGTTTATCATGCTGGATGACAGTATGGAAAAAAATGTATACATTTATTCAGAAAATTAAAGGGGCATTATTCAGAATGCCATATTACTGATACAAACAGTGACGTCTCAAGAAATCAAAGATTACAAATGTATATTAATGTTAATTAAAGCTGCAGTCCGTAACATTTTTGGGTTAAAAATGATCAGTTTTTGAGCAAGTACATAACCAGCCAGTGTTCAAAACTATCTCCTTACCTTAGCCTGATTCACAACGGTAAGCTTGTAATAATGTTTTATAATTAAAGTGGTACTGGTAGGTTTCTGCGGGAAATTTGAGCATGCAGCTGTTCGTCTTTGCGTCATTACGTCACGTCTGTTTACATAAAGAAGGAGTCCCAGCTAGTAGGCTATATCGCTGTGAGGATGCTGCATGTGGCATTTATAGCCTTTTCTCACAGCAGCTGGAATAATTAAACTTATTCTGATGGCGGATTGTATGCTATGACAAATTAACGTTAGAGATTAGACTGTACAGAAATTGAAATCTACAGGTAATGCTAATACACACTAAATACACATAGTCACGCAATGCTGATGTTGTTAACATTAACAATTTGAGAACAAAGTATAACAACAATAATAATTTGCGTGGTTTGACGTGATATGAGCTAAGCGATCGTTAGATTTAGTCACATTTGGTAGCACAATTTATTGTAATGCTTTTTTTTTTCTCAGTTGGTCTGAACAAAAGCACCAGATTTGTTACTTACTTGTTCAGATGACATTTTCCAGTGAAAATTCTTATTTTGGTCATACTTCCAAGACTACAATCTGTGATTCCGAAGTACAGTATCCACACCAGTGCGGTGACTTACAGCAAACATTCTCCTCAAAACATTAGATTCAGCCGCGCTGAGGAGCCGTGCCGCTGCACAACCCACGTCAAGATGATAATTCTGCAAATAACTGTAATTGCAGGTTTCAAACAGAGATGGTGACAAAGAGACAAAACTTACAGACTGCAGCTTTAATATACATTATATTTGATTTCCCACTCAACTTACTGTAATGATTGATTGGGCACATGATTTTAAAAAAAAATAAAAAATGATGTGCACGGATAAATCATTTATATTAAATACTGGAATATTCCATAAAAAAATTGTCAATGTTGATATTATGGTGACTTTAAATATGTTCCTCAAACAGGTCTGTGACAGTTTTATTTCATCAGTAGATTAGTAAACTAGTGACAGGTAAAAAGAAATAGTTAGACAAAACAGTATAGCTAGAGATAAACTAAATCTAAGATAAAAAAAAAGAAATATGTATCAGAATGCAGTCAAAATTCAGTATACCTTTTCATGCCCTAAATCTGAGCAAATACACCATCTGCTCAGGAACAAGAATCTCCTTGTTAGTTTGAGCAGGATTTGAGTAAACTCTGAAACAGTGCTTATTGCTCAGTTATCCACTTTTGCTATAATGAAAAGCATGTCCTGAATCTGTCATGGGAGATTAGGTGAATGTGATTACTGTTGTCCTTTTGCCAGTGTTGATTTATACCCAGCGGCAGTACAGTCAAACCATCCCGATGTGTTTTACCTCTCTTTATACAAGGGAAGATTAAAAAGATTGAATTGCTGATAAGGACTTAAAGAAATTTCATCCAAATTGTGGTCAAAATAGAAGAAAAATGGCTATTTTACTTTTACGGTGCCATGCAAATGAATTTACCTTGCGTGCCGTTTTAAGAATGAATGTTCTATTATTAGTGCTTGTGGCTATATTTGCATCAATTTGGGGGGTGTTAATACTTCACTTATGAAAGTGTCATATCATTGCAGTGCTTTGCTAGGGAATTTTATGCCAGGAGAACAAGGCACAAGTTGGAAATGGTATGCTTGGCCATCCTTTGTTTGCTGCCCATTATAACACCCGGGCTGGAGAAAGGTCAAGGCATGTGTATGACATCCAGCCAAAATTGTGCGTCATTGCTATGTGGTCATGTGCTTCACACAACACAGAACATGTGACATTTCATTGTGACATATTAAAGGGCCCGTTTTTTTTCTTTCTTTTTTTTTTTTTTAAACAAGACTCCGCCATCGTTTTGTTGTATGCCTGATTCAGCACTGCCAAAATGAGGAGGGTTGTAAGATGAACTTTTTGTTACATCACTATGTGCTTACATAAACAAATATTGTTGTGTTTAGTAGTTTGGAAACTGCCTACAGTTCTGTGTTGGATTCAATTAACTGAGCAGTCTTTATCTTTATCTGGTCCTATGTTGGCAATAGCTGTGAATGTTACAAGCGTGGGTGCTCTGCGAACAGCTACTACCTAACTGAGAGTGTGAAGAAGCCATTTTCTCTTGGCTCTAATTAGGATATGACAGATTGTAATGCAGCAGGTTCAAGAGACTTTCTTTGTAATATTTCAAGTATTGTTTTTATTAATGCATTAGTTCCCCTAAAAATAAATATTCTGTCATCATTTACTCAACCTAATGTTATTCCAAATTGTGTGCTTTTCTTTCTTCTGTTGAACACAGAAGGAGATATATATATATATACATACAGATCTTTCCCATATAATTAAAGTAAATGATGACCAGAGGCAGTTAAGTGACAAGCACCATAACAGCATCTTTAATGTTTTCTGTACTCAAAATTGCTGCTTGATTAGTTCACTTGATCTAAATTAAAATGAGCTAAAGCAATGTTTTGTCACAACTTAATTTAATTATGTTCAATCCATTTAAATTTGTATAGGATTGCATTAGGAGAGTAAATGTTAATAAAAATAAGTGTTGTTTTATGTGTTTTCAGAGGAGGTTTAGGATTTTTTGTTATATTGGATTGTGTGTGTGTTTGTGTGTGTGCGTGCGTGCTCAAATCAATCAAATTTTGATTGATTTGATTTCAGATTTCACACTGAATCTAACCCTAATTGAGCCAAATCCCTCTGTCAAAGGACAAATTATGAAGCAACATACAAGCACCAAAAACATTTTTGCTGCCGAACTCAAATTTTCTCAAGCCTGATCCAAATCACTTTTGCAGGAGGGTTGAAATCGAATTAAAATCAGTTTTTTGTTAATATGTTTTAGTCACAAGATTGATTTCATGTTTTTTGCCTATATTTCGAACCTAGTCTCATTGGAAATACAGTATGTTAATGACTACAAAACTCTATAGCGCATGATTTGTAAACTAAGACATTTTGACATTTTCATCACATAACCAGCTCCATATGTACTGTAGGCATTTCTGACTAAGGGAGTTTTCACACTGGGCATGTTTGCTGCGGTCTGAGTCTGAGTGTGATTGTTTGCGGTGCCCCCGCAGCATTGGTCTGGTTTCACACTCACTTGATTCTATCGAACCCTGGTGCATTTGCAATCATCTTACATTATAACAAACGTGCACAGATAGAATACAGAACGCGGGTCAATATATTGTTTTTTATTTATTAGTGTGGTGCTATTATGTGCAGCAGAGTGAACGACACTTTGGGTTTACTGTATGTGCGTTGAGGGTGGCTTTCTGCTGCTTGCAAACAGACTCTTTTAAAGAGACTCTTTTTGATTGCACTCACAATGTGCGATTACACAGCATGCTCACTCTCACTCGTATCCAAGGTAAATCATCATGACTGTCATCCCTTACATTTGTTTTGTTGAACTAATAAGGTGGTCATGGGCTAAAACACATGCACAGGTTACTTTACTTCCTGAACATGTGCGGACCCAAGTCTGAGTTGATTTCACATTCACATGAATCGCGCCACAGTTTCTGTGCAACCAAACTCAAACCACCTCCTACATATTACCAATTTTTCATGCGAACCACACCCTGTTTCGAATTAAACTGCCAGTATGAAAGCACCTTTAGTAAACTTGCTCAGTAGCCCACATGGTACAGCACTGCACTTGCTTGGGTACGAGTTCTGTGATACACGAGTGATGATAAAAGAGCTCAAATACTTGTAGAAGCCAGCTAAAAAGGCCTGGTTACTTCAGCAAATGCATTTTTATTGCATGTTTTGTTTTCTTAACACTATTGTTAGGTCTAAGGTAGGATATAGTGTCAAATGTGAAATTTAGTTCAAATGCATGAGAGCATTAACCTTTTAGTGCCACTCACCTCAACTACTGTGATATGTACGATGACCAATGTGAAAAATTATTTTAGTTTCACTTCATCTTTTTCAATAAAGCAGGATGGAGTTTTAGCTCTACACAAATATTTTGCTTTGAGTGTGTTGCGAAACATGCAAAAAGCAACGTCATTTAATTTTGCAGAATTATCGCAACAGGAACGTATTTGGGTTGCATGGATTACAAGAGGAATTACTTTGACTGACTAGCAATATGAGGTTGAGTACATTCCTTTAAGAAATAAAAACACTTAAGAAAACTAAACTTGAACTCCTTCTCTTTAAAAAAAAAAAGAAAAAAAAAAGTTGCCAGCCAGCACCCGCTTTTTTGATGATTTTCACAAAACTTTCATGGCCACCAGAATATTTTCTTGTATGAATATCTGAACATACAATATATCAAAAGAAAGAACAGAATCACTGCTTAAAAATACATTTTGAACAAAAAGCTAAGATATTTGCAGTTTTGACAGACTACACATCTGGATCAGATACAAAACAATAAACAAAACATCCTTCCATCGCTTGTTTCTGCTTCTTTTTTGCTTGTTTTTGGATCTGAATATTCTGTATTCTTTCAAAAGATGCGTAATAGTGCCCCCTACCGCATAACAGTGAAAACATGGATTGCTGGAAAATTCCATCAGTGTCTGGGATATAAGATTTAAAGTCCATTTTAAAGATTCTCACAAAGATGAATGACCCTGTTGAAGAAGTACTGTAGATGTGTTTTATGAATACATGGGTGAAACTCCAAAGAAGCATTTTCATTAGCGTAACAAGGGGCTAATGTCAAAAGCTTTATCAGATGGGAGCATTAGAATTTCCAAACTTATTGAGGGAGGGGCCATGTTTGGTGATTGAAGAGAGGTAAGTGAACCAGCTTAATTAGTTTCATCTGAAGAATTATTGAGCTCCAATATAATGGTGTGATTCATCTTTCTCACCATCTGGTCCAAGAGAAGTGCTCCAGTGGTGCTGATTGCTTTCCCTGGTGCTGTGTGGAGGTAATATGCTGTTCAAAGCCGACTCCACTGTGGACAGCTGAACAGAGGTGGGGCAGCAGCATCTGGGCTTGAGGTTGTCACCAGCTGCCTGTCACGCAAGCTCTGTTAACTAGCAAGCGAAACCCACACTATCCAGCAGTATGCGCTTATGCTTATTGATAACAATCGTTGGAATCTTTGGAGGGCTGACAAACGGATAGCAAGCCTGATTGGCCTCCAAGGTCATTGGATGCTAAGGTAAAATTCTTGTCTTAAATGGCGTTCCAGTTTCTTGTAATTATTGTACACTAATTTACCATGGACCCGAGTGATTTTGCAGCATTTTGAAATATAATGGATGGACTATCATCTTGTCGAAGCAATCATACAGATAATCTGTGTAGGAAAAAGGTTCAAAAGACGTCTGATCAAACCGTTCATCTCCTGCTGACAGCGTTATCAAAAAAGCAGTCAATAGTCAAAGGAATAACAAGCTTGATTCAAAGGGCACTCTGTTTCATACTCTTGCCCAATGGGCCCTTAGTCCTCAGTCCTTGTCACAAGAATCTTGATGTCTAATTTTAGAGCCCTGAATAATTACAGAGTCTGGATGACATTTTGCAGCTGATGTGTGGTCTCGGCTAACTCACCTTTTTGACATAGCCCATCTCCCCTCACAATTATATGAAGTGCAGTTCATGAAGGTCTGCTCTTCATACAAACAAAATATCTGTTGGCAGATTTTTGTTCTTTAAACTCGTGATGCATGGAGCACATTACCTTGCAATCTCAATTCAAAGTCCCAATTAAAACCGAACAGGGCTTGCTCTTCATTACCCAAACTCCAGGTGATTTTCGGGTCATTAAGCTCTACCTGTATCTGTGGAAATGTTTTAGAGGTGAACATCTGGAGGTTACAAGATCGAGTATAAAATGAAATGCCTCAGTGTCCTTTTGTCCAGAGAGGCCAAAGATAATGAAATGTAATGCCGCTTGATAAGGATCTTGGCAGCATTTTCTGCGACGCAATGCACAAATCATCATCGTTTGATAAAGCAGTAGATAGTTCACGCACAGTATTAATTAATTAGCCTCATACAGCTTGCTGAAAAGTGATAAAATACAAAATTTTGGTGTAAATCCCTACCTTGGTCATATCGTACTTTATTTTGCAGAATCCTTCAGTTTACTCACAACATAAAATATAGATGCAGCTATATGAAGTCTTTACATTTTAATGCTGAGATAGTACAACATCATTCCTCAAAGCCCTCTAGAGCTCAAGTCTTTATTTACTGCTGTGCCTAAAATCCTTTTTATCTAAAGACCTCCTCTGTGGTGTCCATGGCACAAGGTAGCACATCTTCTTTCACACAGGAGGAATAATACATCCGAATAACCTTTGTTAAGCTTGATAATATGAGCTCTGTGTATGATAATACGATTCATTTGTCAAAAAAGAAATGCTCTGAAATGGCACCAAAAAGATTAGTACAACGTACACAAGATCTGTGGGAGGAGTCTTATATTTAACTATATTTAACAGATTGTGTGGGAGGAGCCTTACGTTTAAAACATTAATTGTGCTCTGTAAATATGAAAAGTTTCATGCCAGATTGCGGAGCTGTCTATTAAAGTCTTCAGATCTTTCATAGCTTCAAGGATTGTATAAATGTATTTCTTTAATTCATTTTTGTTTGAATAATTTAGATGTTCATCTATGTTAAATGTCCCTACCACTGGTAGATCCAGATGCAGTTAAAGTTCGCCTAAGGCCGACTTCAAGGAGTTTTCGTTGATCAATATTTTTTAAGCAGAGGTACCAGCTAAATTTTTATTAATTATTAACTCTGCACTTTTGAGAACTACTGAAGCAGAATTAAAAGCAAATTGTGGAATTAATAAATATTAACTTTAGCCAGACTTTATCCTTACCAGCAGCTTTTTATCCTGTGAGGTGATTTTGATCTAAAACTACATGTGTTAAAAAAAGTGCTGTTTTATGATTTATGGGAAGCCCATATAGTTCAGCCATGCAATATTCATGTTTAATTCTGTCCTCCACTTTTTCAAAGCAAATTTTATTCTTGCCTTAATATTGATTGGAGAAGAATGCAGGGAAGCCGATTTTATTTCAGATCTTTACGCCTGACAATTTAGTTACCTAGATACTCTAGAGATTCAAGTGGTCACATTCTGCGATAAACGTATATCTCACAACTAAAGCAATGTTTTGTTACTGTAATGGAATTGGAATAACTTGGCAAATATTGGCAGCCTGAAGTGAAAAGGACACATGAAAAGAACAACCAAATGCTTTTTCTTCCTGGTCTCCCAGCAGGTGGAATAGCAACATAAACTCACTGGGTTCTTCAGGCTTCGGCAGCCTGAGAGACTAGCGCACTATAAAAAGCAGCCAGATGAGTCAATGTTGCCATCTTGTGGAAAGCAAGAAATATCCAATCGCATGGCCAGCTCACTCACACAAAGAATGGCTCTCTTAAGAGTCAAAAGAGAAATGTTCTTTCATGATATGTGATAAATTAAAATGACAACCTACTTCCAGTTAGCACAATTAAAAGTATATATGGATGCTTTATTTATATACTTTATATGAATATAAACACATTAAGAGGAGCATTACTTTTAAAGATATGATTAAGAGAGGCTTATATTAAACAGTTGAAAATCACTACTGTAAGACATGACTGCCTTGACAACTCAAGTTAAAACAACAACAACAACAAAAAACTTTCATTGCCATTGGCTTGCCTTATGGAGCTGCTGTAATGATCACACTCAGTGCAGTTGTGAGTGTTTTTAAACCCTCTCTTTTTTCTGTGGCCATCGTCAAACACTATTTAGAGTCTCGCTGGAGATTTGGGTGCTTGTTGCATTCAAGATGATCCACAGTAATCAGCTCCTTTGAGTCCGTCCTTCTGAACCGTAGCACATCTCGCTGTGTCTTTATGTTACATCATTCTCCACATGGCACATTATTAAGCTTATGGGAGCATGCTGGAAGAAAGCCTTGCCCTCCGATTTTTCGTTGCACTGAGCCTCAGCTGTTACGAACGCAGATGGATCACTTGCCGACCAACCCAGTGCAAGCCATTGAAAGTAATTTATGCACGCTTCTGGAGGACATTCTTGGCATTGACGTGACTCACATCGCTGTGATGCCTTTGAATATGATATTAATGACATGAGTTGGCTCTGTCAACAGGGATGATTTCTAACCGGAACAGAAGAACGACAGCACCCTGGTTGATTTCTGCTTTGCACCTACACTCTTACAAGTAAAGGTTCCAAAAGCAGTGATTCCATAGACAAGCTATTTTTGGTTCCCCAAAGAACCTTTCAGTGAACATTTTAAAGTCTAAAGAACCTTTTTTTTTCACTGTAAAGAACCTATTGTGGAATGCAAAGGTTCATGGAACCATCAAACCATTATTTTTAAGAGTGTACCAGAACACAGCCATCTGCAATTCTGACCAGGTGCCATGTCACGGTGATGCCTAGTTATGCAGTGGTGTTTCTTGAGTGCACTGCGGCAGATTATCGGAGCTTAACATGCCACACTGGAGATTTAGCTTTTATGTAGCCCATCCTCCAAGTGGCAATGCATGATCCAGGTGCTTTTTCCCCCTGAAAACACTGTGAAGGGCATGTTTTGGGAAAGTGTTAAAGCTTGAAACACAATGAAAGTGGCTTTTCTGTCACAGAGGGTGCTGGTTCCTCTTGCTCAACTCCCTGTGACAGGACTGTGACTGAAAAGCTCAAAGGCATTGGCATGAAATCCCTCATTGGCAGACACATCATGCCTTTCAATTTGTCCCTCTTCACGGCATCATACCTATTAACTCTCGCTGAGTTTTGCATCTTTTAATGCTTTCTTCCGAGAATAGTTTTTCAGTTGATTATATAGCATGCTGTCCACCAAGTTACAGGGGCCCTTGAGTAAAACTTTCCTATTATATGAGTACAAATCTCTTTAATTTGTCCTAAATTAAATGGAATTCAGAACAACTTAAGGGCCATTGCTGTTGTTTAATACCTGAAGAGCTCTGTAAATTTACTACAATGAGCATGCCACTTGTAGTGAATAGGTATAAAGGAGATACAGCAGCCTTTCAGAAATGTAAAGGAGATATAGCAGACTTTCAGAAATGTGCTTTGGTCAAGCACAGGCACTTCAGTATTATTACCTACGACTTGATTGCTTACACCGGCAAGAAAATTAACAGGTTGGAAATAAAGGGCTAAAGTAAGCCATTGTTCAGCGAGGGATTGAAAGTTAGCTTACTTGACCGTATCAACTTGAAGTTGTTCTTTTGATTTTGTTCTCTTTAAATTTCCTTAAAATTATCCAACAGGACTGGATTATTTTAGAATGAGACAAACCAACTAACACCACAAATCCATTGTAAATACTGATTACTAAGGATGAGCCTGGTTGCAACATCTTAAGATAAGAAAATCTTTAGTTTTTATAGGTGTGTCGCATTCAAGACTTGGAAGTAAATGACCAATTTAGTTGGCACTGCATCATCTTTTATTTTCAGTCTCTCTGAAAAGTCGAACTGTCGAATTGTGTCTTGTTTAAAATCGAATCCGCAGTAAAATGGAGTGAACAAATGCTTACGGACATGATCTGACTGGAATTTTGTTAAAAATGAAGTTCATCCACACTTTCTTAATGTTAGGATCAGGATGACAGTGCAAAGACTGAGTTTTTCCACAACTTGGCACTTCAAAATGTCTTGTAATCCTCAGAGGCATCTATATTGTTTTGTTGCTGGAGTAATCCATGAGTCAGTGGGCGGGGCTTAAAAAGAGGCAATGATGTAGAAGTAGGCGTTGATCTTCTGCAGAGAGGGTCTTTCGTCGCACTATGACGTAATAATGTGACAAAATACGAAACGAGTCATTTTCTGAGTTTGATTTCAATAAAAGCTGTTTTTGGACTAACTTGGATGTTTTGAGTTGTGAAACTTACAGGATACTTTTATAGTACAATGTCTCTTATTTGTCAAAAGATCAAGGAAAATTAGAATTCTCAATTCATTGCCCCTTTAATAAATTGTCAGTTTTTCATGTTAGAGGTTAGTGAAGCACTCAGGGACAAGAAATTATTTAAAATTCACTCCTGTGTCCTCATAATTGTGATATTGTGATAAAAGACAACTGACTAATTTCATTAAAAGACCCATGATTGACTGTCTAGACGTGAACTGCTGTGTGGGGCTCTCTGAAGTCAAACCCCAGGACTGTAATAACAAAGAAGGTCAGTGGCAAGTGTCATTGAGTCCTTAATAATCATTCCTTCATCAAGCTTTCAGTATCCGAACTCTTTCACACTGTCCACATTCACCTTTTTTCAGGAGCCTGACTGAATGAATACATTTAATCCACGAGTGATTTGTTGCCCTTGTTGAAGGTTCTGCAGACTTTCTGTACATTCAAAGAGTTTGTCTCAGTGTAAGTCAAAGGGCTATGAGGAAATTCTCTTTTGTGTGGAGCAAAAGATTAATGTGTGTACATGTTTGTGTTTTGCCAAGGGCGATGAATGGGTTAAGGTCAACGGAGACTCAAGCAGTGAGAAGTTGTATGAAGGTCATGTGTGAACTATGGTGGTGAGTTTACTTTCAAGGACGTGCTTGTGTGCTGGTAGAACATTCAGTCAAGAAAACAGTCTGCTTTCTGAATACAGAGCCAGGACATACAAAATAAAAGACTTGTCTGTTTTCATGAGCTTCATGTTTTCCTCCACAAACAGTACAAAAATTCTGTTTCTATATGGACATGTAAATTTCATGTTCTGGTGAGACTGACTGCTGTTTAGCGGTTGTATTGTGCGTTTGTATAGTATTGTCTGTTAAGATGTATTTTCTATGCCAGTGTCAAAGATTAATTTCTTTTCGGGAAATCTGAAAAGACAATAAAGTTAAACTAAACTTGATGAGACCCCAATAATAATAGTTATAGTAATTTCAAAATTAACCTCTAACTGTCCCATCAGATTATTGTAATATAGTCCTCTGACCAAGCAGGCATATTAATAAAAGCTTTTCTTTCTATTTCAACTTAAACAATTAAATTGAGTTGCTGCCTTAAGTTTTTAAGAATAATCTATGAATGAATGACTTACAGATCATGTCATTTTTTACAGCATATACTTTTCACATGTCCCAGTATAGTAACATTGCTTCTGTTTTGGGATCAAATCTAAATAGACAGCTCGCAAGAGTGCACTACTTACTACAAAGTGTACACAGTAAACCCTAGCGCTCAAAATACTTAATTGGTTTGAGTAGGACAAACTTAAAACAAATTAGTTCAGTTAAATTAACTGTTAAGTATCATTTTCTTTTTCTTTCAATTTCACAGCACTGACATATTTCAAGTTAACTGAACTGTTTCATTGTTTTGTGTTTTATGAACTCATTTCTTTCAATTTAGACTAACTTAAGTTTAACTGAAACTGAGCTGGGATTTCTATTTCCCAGCATGCTTTGCCCAAGGCACTGGAAAGGGAGAGTCATTGCTAAAATTAAGTGTTATATGATGTTTTTTTTTTGTGCAAAATTAATGGTAAGGGAGATTTAGTAGTGATTTAAGTTTTGTTATGCTAACTTAGAAGAGTTTCTGTTAATGTGGGTTTTTGCAGCTTGGTTTGAGAGCAGGTAAGTTACATGTTTTAAGTTGCTGTACTCATTCAGTAAGTGCCATACCATGCTATTGTTAAAGGGGCTATATGTAAGATTTTTACTTTAATAAAGCATAAAAATACTCTAATATGTTTGCAGATATTTAGGAAACATGCTAAGTTCACCTACTTGTTTCTCAGAAAAACAATGCTGCAGCCAGATATTCTACTTTGTAAATGTGCGTTCCGTGTCGGAATGTCTGTTTTTGTTTTGGTCTGTGCGAAACGGTGTGCTGTTAGTTTATCCAATAGTATTTCGACATCACAGGTTGCCAGTTGGCGGAAAACACCGCGTATTGCAGCCATGGAAACCAGCAAACAAACTGGGTCAGAGAATCAGGCAATAACGTCAGCTGCGCATTATCGCTCTCTTCTCTGTCCCGGTGAAGTGACACACACCCGCGCGGGCGCCTCCTCTCTCTCTCGTCTCATTCGCTCCGGTTAAGTAGTGCTTGTATTGCGCATACATTTTTGTCATTCCCGCAGGTCTCGCGCTCACACCGAAAGTGCGGTCACTACTGATCTATATTAGTGGAGCGAACAAGCCATGCTCAGTCTCAAACAGAGACAGAAATCAAACAGAGTCACAAGTACCAAAATAAGCGCCTTCCTGCGCTTAAACTGTCAAATACATACAAAAGTATGTCAAAACCAGCGGCACAGGCAATCTTGGTGAGTATTCAGATAAACACCATCAGTTTTGAATCGTTAAATAGCTAAGAAAGTGAACCCATGTTGTGTGTAACAGTATTGGGTCCGTTGAACACCGTTCATAAACTCTTAAAGGGACAGCAGTCCAATATTCCTGCTGCTGTCTGTCATGTTAATCAAAGAACAAAAGACAAAGAAAATCACTTTCTGCTCTTGACTGAATAGGTTTTATAACTTTAATGGTAAGAATTATTTGCAATAAAGACTACAGAATTTAAGGTAACCAATGCAAAATAACACAATGTGTTATTTTACATTTGACTACTTTAATTTCTGTAGTATTTCTTACCTGAATAAAAACCCAGTTAACCCAAAAAACTTAGTTTCATAGCTCTCTTTATTCTATTACATTTATTTGAGCTGTTTATATTTTATTACTGACTTTTACTTTTTTTTTTTTATGAAAATAAAACTCTGCATTGAAGAAAAGTAGATTTTTGTTTCTATATGTTGTCATTTATAGTTCTTAGAAAGAAAATCAGAATTGGCAAAAGCATATCAAAACAGATAAATCAACTCATCAGCTTACAGTGTGCAAGTCTCCTCAGCTTTCATTGTCAATTGCACTACCTATTGTTGCTGGCAACCGTATGCTCTAAAAGCTGGCAACCCGCGTCTTTGAACGAGGGGGCGGGCCAAACAATATTTTGAATTTGGACTGCAGTACCTATTTTGAACACTGGGTGTCATTCCTACAGAGAGCCCCTTTTAAAGGGTTAGTTCACCCAAAAATGAAAATAATGTCATTTATTACTCACCTTCATGCCGTTCCACACCCGTAAGACCTTCGTTCATCTTCGGAACGCAAATTAAGATAATTTTTAAGCTTCGGAGCATTATGAATCTTTTGTGTCGAATCAGCGGTTCAGAGCACCAAAGTTTGGCGGTTTGACATGCGAACTCAATCATGATACGACACAAAAGATTCATAACGCTCCGAAGCTTCCTGAAGCAGTGTTTTGAAATCGGCCATCACTATGTAAGTCGTTATTTTGGTTTTTTTGGCGCACCAAAAATATTCTTGTCACTGTACCCACATTAACTGATTTAAATATGTTTTTAGTACATTAATGGATCTTGAGAGAGGAAATGTCATTGCTGGCTATGCAGGCCTCACTGAGCCATCGGATTTAAACAAAAATATCTTAATTTGTGTTCCGAAGATGAACGAAGGTCTTACGGGTGTGGAACGGCATGAGGGTGAGTAATAAATTACATTATTTTCATTTTTGGGTGAACTAACCCTTTAATATGTTAGCAAATTAGCAAGTTGGCATTTTCAGATTTTTCTTATTATGTTTACAGTGAAGTAAATAACTAATTTGATTTGCAAGAACTCAAAATAAAAAAGTTAATTAACTAAATATTAACTACTTTACTCAATTAAATATTTTATAACATGGAGAATCTTTAGTGGGAACCCATTGAATGGGATGCATGGACTTTACTGCCTCAAAAAAAGTCCCTGAACTTTGCAATTACCAGCTTTGAATATCCACACAATGACTTGGTTCTCCAAATGATGTAAAGCTTGTTAAATGCATTTAAAAAGACAGGTTGGGAAAGATACACCGATGCTGAATTTAAAGAGAATCTGCCCTCTCAAATTTTCAAGCTGAAGGCTATACTACAGTATGTCAACTTATGCAAAGCACCATAGCGCCCCTGTGAAATGCACGGCAAGATCAAATTAATCTTTTGAAGTTGTTAACAGCGATAGGCTGAAATCCAGACTCTGAACCTGGATCAAGCAGGTGCAGTATGTGCTGCCATGGGCAGGCCTTCTGGCAGTGCATATGAGCTTTGGGCTTACACGGTGCTGTGAAGCAGTTTCCCACCTTGATACCACCTACAAAACGTTCCAAAAGTGATTAAATTAACTCGGCGAGCTCCAGTACTTGTGTCCCTTTGCTGGCAGCTATAGCCTGTGACCCAAAGGTTAAACACTGCCACCTCTGCCCTGGTTTCTGTGATTATCCTCTGAATATTTTGGGACACTGGCTGATGTGAATAACTGTAAGTGACCTTCTTTGCATCTGAACATGCAGGTGTACAGTGCTTATGAGGTTGGGTGTGATTCTAGCAGAGCAGATTGGACCACAATTCCAAGGGGGTTACAAAGTGGTGAGGTCCTGTGGTTTGCTTTGATGATTTATTATTAAATTATGTTAGATAAGAGTGATAATGATCTTTCCATATACTGAGCTGTTTTGGTGCCTTGTTTAACACGGAGGCCTGTTGTTTGAGGTATTTCCACACTTAGTAGAAAATAACTTCAGAATAATGAAATATCTCTGGGAATTGACAAGGAACTAGACTAACCCAGCCTGAGGTCTTTTTAGAACAGTTAAGCATTGTGGGTAACCGTTTGTTCAGCAAAGTAATGGCCTGGAACTTTAATTGTCATGGGTAGTTCATCTTCACCAACAAAAGCAGCTAACAATGAGGTCTCGGTAGAATGCCTACTTTTCACCTAAAGTGGTGGTGATTAAGCTCTCTCTACTTTTTGCAGCTGTTCAGAGCAAAAGAACTGCTCAGGGGGGTTTATATGTTGATCTATCAACTGATTTGATAGTATATTTGATATTTAATTCATTTAGTTCTTGCTTTGTTCTCCCTTCAGTGTTCTTAAAGGGTCATGAAACCCCAAAATAAATTTTTGTTTGGTGTGAAACGATGTGTACAGGCTGCACATCATTGAAAACACTAAAGGTACTCAAAATAATTTAAAGCGCTCAAAATAATTAATTGGTTCGAGTTGGGCAAACTCAAATTAAACAAATTAGTTCAATCAAATTAACTTTTATGAGTATTTAGAACTTTCTTTTTCTTTAAGTTCACGAAACTGACACATTTTAAGTAATCTGAATTGTTTAATTGTTTTAAGTTTTATGAACTTGTTTCTTTTTTAATTTAGACAAACTTGCATTTATTTAATTAAAACTTAAATTTTTATTGTTACCAATTAGCATTTGTTGAATTAGCTAGTTATAGCTAGCTAAATTTCCACTTCTAAAAATATGTTGAGATTATATGACAATTTTTTGTGAAATATATGGATTAACTTTCTCAATTAATATATGGATTAATTGAAATCTGCCAGTTCAGCTTACTTAAACTTTGAATTTCTTAACTTGAAAAAAAAATTGTTGTAATTGAGTTTTGCCAACTTATTTTACAGTGTGTTCTTCTGCATTTCTCCCTCGTTTTGGGAGTTTGTTGTGATATAGGGTTATATTTTTAAAATGCATCAAGGTGCCCTCAACTCTGTTTTTTGTAATTAATATTCATGTGTCTGTATAATGAGCGTGTTGCAGGTCTGTGTTTTTAGGGGGAGGGGGAGTTTCATGTCACTTTTTCAAAAATGTTACAGAGGACTGATTTTTGAAAAAGTTCAGCCAAAAATGAGAATTCTTTCATTATTTACTCGCTGTTATGTTTTTCCAAATCCGCATGACTACTTTCTTTCTGTTCTGTAACTCGAAAGGAGAAATTATCTGAGAATGTCATATTTGTCGTGCAATTACAATGAATGGAGACTTTCAAGCTTCAAAAAGGATGCAAAAACACTATAAAATCATCATAAAAGTAATACTTACTCTGTGATTCACGCGCTATATTTAAAGTCTTCTAAAGCCATGCAATAACATTGTGTGAAGAATAGACTGCATTAAAGTTGTTTTTCACTGAAAATATTGACGTCCACCCAATGACATAGCTTTCCTTGGCACATTTATGAGAGTTCCTGATGTCTGATTCATGACCAAATCTGGTGCACAAAACCCATCTAAATTATTCTTAGTTTAAAATGACTGACTCACTGGAGAGGAAGATTACCAGTGAATAGCAATTGAATATTGTAAAAGTTATATGACTTCAGAACTTTTGGGATATAGCCCATCAGTTGTATGAACCAATTTTAAAACAGTTTTGATACTTTTATGGGGATTTTGCATCCTTTTTGAAACTTGAATCTCCTGTCCTTATTCATTTCAATAGCATGAAAAACCATACAGGTTTGGAATGATTTGAGTAAATGATGACAGAATGTTCATTTTTGGGTAAACTGTTCCTTTAAGGGGAAGTTGTATGTAAAACTTGATTCATAGGTTTATTCATATCTTGTACTTTCGACCTTATGGTTATAATTTGTTTTCGTGTCTCTTTTTCAAGCTATTTATATTTTTGTTTGATGTGAAATGTGAGACATATTGTATTTGTGCTCAGCTTGTCACTGTTCCTAAAACTGGAGTCAGACAGTAGACTTAGATGAATTTAGAAGGGTGTTTAATTAATAATCATGACACAGCCTAGGGAGAATTTCTGATGTAATTGCAGCCTATTATTTACTAACGTTACCAAAGTTGTTAGAAGTGTTTAGGGTGTTAAACTTGGGTTTACGGTCGATAGACTTTTATTCTCTTATACATTTCACATCTTCACTCAGTTTTTGTGCTGTTTTCTCCTGGGAGGATATTAAAAAGACAATCAGTATTTCAGTTCAATGATTTTGTCAAGACAAGGTTGATGTTTTTTGCACTCTTCACTGAACTGTGATTAGTTCTGTGTTCCCATTCTTCCCTGGTTCAGATGTTACAGATGATTAGAAATGCATTGCAAAACAAAGTCCATCGCGATTCGGTTTCCTACAGGTAAATTTCATATGCTTGTCATTCATACCTCTGTTAAAATTGTACTTACGAGCTTGTCTAGGAAATTGGCATTCATATTGGTGGAAGTTCAGTCCTCTTGTGTTTGTAATAGTGACTCAGTGTATGTAGTCGCTGAATTACAGAATGTCTCCCATGGAAGTTGAAGCCCATTAAAATGATAGATTGCACTGTGTCGTAGTTTATGCTTAGGGACAGTTTACACCCACAAAGCAGTCTAATTGCATTCATTCCGGTGAAAAATCCACAAACGTTGAATCTGGGCTCTCAGGCGAGTTGGCAGCAGTCTACCTGACATCAGAAGACTGCCTTTGAGGGAGAAGAACGAAAATTTAAATTTTGACAATGAAAAGACAGGCTCTATATCATCTGAAGTCAGTGGACAGGCCTACCATGCATAATTTCAAAGACAGCACAAAGCCTGTACAAGCAAGCGATGGATGGGTTCATTTCTTCTTCTCTAAAGCTTGTTGATCTGCACATTCCTCCCGTCACATCTTGTTAAAATGAATGACAATCAGTGCATCATTTCAGCCTCTGAGACAAAGTCTCTACTTCCCATTTCAGACTCAAAACATCTGACGAACATCGCAGTTGCCTCTTATGCTGTGTGTCATTTTCTGGCACTGCAGAAAATACCTCTGAGAACGTATGAATAGCAATTAAGACATTTTCAAATGAGGTGGCTTTGGCACAACAGTTCGACTTTTTCTGCCTCTTCCCTCCTTTGCCATATCACTTTTGACATTTTTGACAGCAATTACTATCATTTTTTATACGTATATATAGGCCAACACTGTATATAAAATCATATACACTGTATTGTTTTTTATTTGTCTTGGGGGTTATTTATATGCTAGAAGCTCAAGTTATTTTTGTTGTCAAAGTTGTAATATTCGTTGTAGGGGCAAAAACAAAAAAAACATTTTATAGAAATATTTCTTTTGACATTTAATCACTGCATACCGAACACATATGTATTTGCTGATCCGATGCATAGTCCTAGATTATTCATCTTCTCAAAAGGACTATAAGTTTATTCTAAGTTCCATACCAGTCACTGAAAGAAGAAGAAAAAAGAGCACCAAGTCTTCCGAAGCCATACTATAGATTTTTGTGAGAAACAGGCCAGTTTTCAAGTTATTGTATACAAACACACACACACACACACACACACACACACACACACAGTTTTAGGGGTATNGGGGTATCACATTACAAGTAATGTGAGTTATGTAATCAGATTACTTTTTTCAAGTAACTAACGTAACAAATTACTTTAAAATTTACAACAAAATATCTGAGTTACTTTTTCAAATAAGTAACGCAAAATACTTTTCCCCATTTATTGACTGACACATCTCCTGTCCATGTTGAGGGAAATCATGAGTACTTGCAGATGCGTTGTGTGCGCTGTGTGAACATAATGGTTATTGTAGATAGACTGAATGTGAACATGCATTTACTCATCTCACTTGCACAAATCAGATTCAGTATTCCTTACAATAAATAAAAACTGTGAAATGCAAACTCAGAATATTACTCGTATCTGCGATAATTAAATGATTAGTTCACTTCAGAATTTAAAATTTCCTGATAATTTACTCACCCCCATGTCATCCAAGATGTTTGTCTTTTTTTGAGGAAATCATTCCAGGATTTTTCTCCATATAGTGGACTTCAACAGTTTCCAACGGGTTGAAGGTCCGAACTGCAGTTTCAGTGCAGCTTCAAAGGACTCTACACGATCCCAGATGAGGAATAAGGGTCTTATCTAGCGAAACGATCGATCATTTTCTAAAACAATTGAAATTATATACTTTTTAAACACAAATGCGCATCTTGCACTGCTCTGCAATGTGCCACGCATTACATAATCACGTTGGAACGGTCACACGTGACCTAGACAGAGAAACCGAGCAAGTGTTTACAAAGCGAACGTACAAAGACTATGGGTGTTTTCACACTTGTAGATCAATTTATGTATTTAATCTTAATTTATTAACCAATGTCTTTGCTACCACACTAATAGCAAAAGTGAAAACATCTTATTTGTGTTTCTTTTCTTTCTTTTTTTATTGTTAGAGTGTTGAACTTTCTTCTCCTGCATCCTATTCTTCTGCAATCCAGAATGGCAGCACAGCTGACATCACGCCTGAACAGGCGTGAATTTGCATTTCCTTCAGCCTGAGGCTTATTCATTTAACCTTTGGTGTGAAAGGACCTTTACATTTGCCAACAATAGAACTTTTATTTATGTATTTTTGTTATTAAAAAACAAACAAGCAAAACCAGCCCAGGTGAGAAAAAGTAACGCAAAAGTTACGTGGCATATTACTTTCCATAATACTATAATAATATATATATATATATAGATATGTGTATATATAGATATGTGTGTATATATATATATATATATAT
>RJVU01035834.1:1531792-1618256 GCA_003731715.1 Anabarilius grahami
ATTTAGCATTATTATCTCAATTACTTGCCCTTGACCTAGTTTATGCAAATTGACATTTATTGTTCATAGCGGGGATAGAAAACTGGCCTTTTGATTTTTTTTCATGTTTTTTATTTTATTTTTTTTATCATTTCAAGTTATGGGACTAGAAGTGCAACAGCACCATCTGCTGTAAACACACAATTATGCATACACATCAAAATGTAAAGCCATATCCTTCAGAGCCAGGTTGAGTCTGTCTCACTGTAAGTCATTGCAAGGTCTGCGGCAACTTTTACTGGACGGAGTCCAGGCAGCCGTGTTTATATTGAATTTTTATTTGAGCTCTGCAATCAGTATGCAAAGTAATTTGATGGTTCTGGCGATATCGACAGGAGCTTAGATTACTTTTATGTAATGTCCAACAAAATCACACTTGCAGTTTTTTTTTTTTTTTGCAAGATGAAATGAATGTGTGCTGAGCATTTTGTGACAGATTATTAAGTTTTGTGATTTCAGAGAGCTAAAATAAATATCCTTATAATTAGAAAGTTGCTAATAAAACAGATGAAACATGAAATAGTTGATATATATATATATATTTCTTTACTTTCTTACCTTCATTCAGAGGTCGGCATTGATTTCTAAGTTCCTGCTTGGATGAAACAGACACAGCTTTCCATGAGACCATGAACCGGAGGTCAGGTAATTTCAGAAGGCTTTTCAGATATTGCCATTTCCAACATCTGGAGGGACTGGAACAACACCTGCAGTCTTTTTACCCTTTTGCACTCCCTCTCCACACAACTTCTGATGTGCCGCAGCAATTGCGTTGCATTAATAATCAATTTTTATTCCCTTTGAAATGTTCAGTCTTTGTTTTGCTCTTGCTCTGTTGGAGAACAAAGAATATAATTGCAATCTATCCATTTTATCAGATGCAATCTGGCTTTGGACATTGCTCTGTCCTTTCGCATCACTTTCATCTTGTGACATTTCAGACTATCAACAAATAACACATTAATTTTTTAAAGGTTACACTGCAGCAATTCAGGTTCTTTTTTTCTAGCCTTGAACCTCCTACAGTAGGTGAACCTCCTAAGTCTCTGGGTCTGTTTGATTGAAATGCTATTGCCTCTTTTCATTTCATATTGATTCAGTTATGTCCATCAAGTAGAATAATGATTCTACCCATGTACTGGATGTATTGACCATTGTAGTAATCTTGCTGTTATTGTTATATTTTGACTTCTAATCCATAATGTTTAGCATAAAGAAAGCTGCCATACTGTTGGTATCATGTTGATTTAGTTGCAGATGGCATGGCTCTGTGGTAGTGATACTCAGCGACTTGTTTCAGTGGTCGTATTTTCATTTTCAAATAGAATTAGTTATTAGTTTCATAGAGATTGCAAGACATCTAACAGGCACTACAGCTGAGGCAATATGCATCCAATGCTGTACAAGAGACAACCACTGGAGGCCACTGGAGTATTACAATAAATAAATAAATAAATAAAGTGGCATGAAACAGCATATGCAGTGCCGAATCAGATGGTAGACACCATAGAAATACTCAGAAAAGAGAATAACTTTTTTATTTCTAAGTTTCTTCAGCATGCCATATAAAACAATGAAAAAGTCAATGAAAGCATTTCTGTATTACAAATGCGTCACACTAGTAAACTTATCCTTGATCAGCATGTTACATTCCAGTTAGGTCGGGTAATGAGGCTCTTCAATAAAACATTATGGCAGTCAAACAACAAATGAATGTCAGTACATCACAAAGCAAGAATTTATATAACACAATTTTAATGACTGAATTTGACATCATAGTTAAATGGTTAGTTCACCCACAAATGAAATTTCTGTCGTTAATTACTCACCCTCATGTCGCTTCAAACCCGTAAGACCTTCATTCATCTTCAGAACACAAATTAAGATATTTTTGATGAAATCCGACAGCTTTCTGACCTCCATATAGACTGCAACGTTATTACCACTTTCAAGGCCCAGAAAGGTAGTAAAGACATCGTTAAAATCCATCGTTATAGTCCATGTGACTACAGTGGTTCAACCTTAATGTCATGAAGCGACGTCAACAGCATAGAAGAATGACAGGGGAGAGAAGGAATTGTTAAATAAAGTCGTTATTTTTGTTTGTTTTTGCGCACAAAAAGTATTCTAGTCACTTCATAACATTAAGGTTGAACCATTGTAGTCACATGGACTATTTTAACGATGTCTTTACTATTTTTACAGACCTAGAATGTGGTAATTACATTGCTTTCTATGGGGGATTAGAAAGCTCTCAGATTTCATGAAAAATATATTAATTTGCGTGCCAAAGATGAACGAAGGTCTTACGGGTTTGGAATGACATGAGGGTGTGTAATTAATGACAGAAATTTCATTTCTGGGTGAACTAACCCTTTAAAAGACCCCAAGAAATCAAGAGTTTTGTGGCATTTAACCCATGTCTGTAAGCTTTGAAGTCATATATGCTATTGTATTTGTTATTTTAGATTTTAAAAGATATACATTTTAAATTTACATGGCTGTAAATTTAACTTAAGCAAATTTAATATGAAAAAAAGGGAATGAGCCATTTGATATGTCCCACCCGATCATCTGGTTCGAATAGGGAATATTTCAACACAAAACTGTTTGCCAAGTGATTTCATGGGGTCTTTAAAATATGTAATAATGGAATTCAAACATATTGAAGTAGCATGCCAATATGTTATAATAAATTACACAGGACCAGGGACTATATACAATACAAATTACAAAACCTTTACATAAAGGTGAAATATCAATATGATATAATAGTATATTTTCTACTGTAAACTTATTACCATCAAAATCATGAATTACCAACACGTGCTAATTACTTTGGTGGGTTTTTTGTAGATTTTTTTTTTTCTTTGCTTCTACTTTAGTAATTTCGTGCTGAACCTAGTCTCAGACAAAATGTGTATTCAGATGAGAGTTGCATGAGTGAGTGTCCACAAACATTTTGGGTAAACCAGGATGATTTGTTGCAAGCGTACAACTGGAAGTATTCACAGTGGTTTTTAAAATTGTGTGTCTAAGATCAAAATACATTTCCACAAAATTGCACAAGTAAACAAGTATGCTGCTGTCTTTAAAATACATTTGATTTTGGTATAGTTAAAAGATGTTTGATGAGTTTAACAAGATGTAAATATTAAAATGAAAAACTCAAAAAAAGTCCGTCTGGATACATTTTCAAAAGTATTCTTATTCCTCAATATAAAATGTGAAATTGTCTTATATAATTGTATTACTGTTAAGTAAAATCTTATAAGCATTATTTCTTATTTTCATTTTTTTTCCAGTCTGTAATAATGCTGAAAAATCAGAGCAAAAACAGAATGAACTGCACAAGGTTGTTTAAATCTGTTGAGATGAATCCAGTGTTAACGATAGCTTTGATGAACAACGTGAAAAGAGCATTCCAAGAGTTGACATTGCATGCCTCTTTTTGAGGTCAAAGTTCAGGGACTCTGAGCCTTCAAGGCAGTTTCACGACCACCACACAGGCCCCAGCTCTCCCGATGTTTAGAGGAACCTCCTGGAATAACAAGAGACAGAGGTTAATGACCAGTGTCCGACCGCAGCAAATTCCCTCCTCCGCAGTGCTCTCAGTCACACTCTGTCTACTTAGAGCCCATTGCAGGTAATCTTATGAAAGAGAGAGCAAGAGGGAGCCATGGGAAGCTCAGACAGGAGGCAAACTAGACTTGAATAGAGTGTTTCTAACGCAGACTGGCAGAGGAAAGAGTGGTTAACCTCATGGTGTTCAATGCTATTGTGACACAGTGGAAAACAGATGAATGGCAGGAAATGCTTGCACTTCCTGTTCACAGACACACATGATTGATGGAATTTTCACAAAACTGACTGTTTTGACATACAATATTCTAGAACATTTCTAGGTGCAGTTTTTCTTATTCTTCTCAGCAGACAAATAGATTTATTGAGGAGTATTTCAGTTCAGTACAAGTTAAGTTCAACTGACAATACTTGTGGCGTAACATAATAAACATTAATTTTGAATTGTTTCTTCTTTCTTTAAAAAAGCAAAAATCTGGCTTGCAGTGAGGTTCAGTGAACTTACAGTACAATACAAGTGAATGGGGCCAATGTGTAAAAGCTAAAATACTCTGTTTCAAAATTATAGTTACAAGACATAAACAATATGCATGTTAACATGATTTTACTGTGAAAAAAATCACTAAACTTTTCTGTGTAAAGTTATATCCAGTTAGCTTCCATTGCAGTGTAACATATATATATAATTGGCTTGCTTAGTTGGGGACACTTGACATTTGACTTTACATTTGCTATTCAACAGTGCTTTTGATCTGCCTGCATTGACACAATTTTCTTTAAGAGCTGCTATGCAGCCAAAATGATATACCAGTTATCACTGTAAAGCTGCTTTGACACAATCTGCATTGTAAAAAGCGCTATATAAATAAAGGTGACGTCTTGACTTGACTAAAACCCTAAACTGACCATAAAAATGTACAGCTCAAATAACATACAAGTGTAAACAGAAGTGCTATTATAGAATAATCAACATTATGCCACAAATGCTTTTGATAGAGATTGAACCAGGAAAATTCATTTAAAGCAGTGGTTCTAAACCAGTAAACTAGTATCATTGAAACTAGAACACTAGAAACATAAAACTAGATGTTTTGCTGACAACGCAGCATTGCTTTGTTTGTTATTTGTCCCAATTTTGTACGTGATCCCTCTGAAATCTTTAAACACACTCAAGTGAATCAAATGATGTTTTACATACAGTTTTTGCAAACAGATTTACAGACAGTGACTGAATGACAGCATCATCATTATGACCTCCCAATAATTAAATGGTCTGTATGAAATTAAGGGGTTTGCCCATTAATTGGCCCCTATAATTGAAGATATGGGTGCAAAAAAAGAGGCCATGTGCAAGTTCTTGTTTTTATAACATTTGTAACATATAGTATAGAAATATCAGATGAGAAAAGTGCTGTTTTTCCAGTATATCACCAGAACTGCATATGTGATGTTGATTTTATAGAAAAAAATTTAGCGAAAAGTTGAGTGAATGATTCAATCAGCCATTCATAAAGTGACCAATCACTTCCTTCGTTCCTGAATGAATCAGTCC
The DNA here is from genome assembly GCA_003731715.1 of Anabarilius grahami. Lineage (NCBI taxonomy): Eukaryota > Metazoa > Chordata > Actinopteri > Cypriniformes > Xenocyprididae > Anabarilius > Anabarilius grahami. The sequence goes on from RJVU01035834.1 coordinate 1,536,966, forward strand.
TTTTGAAATAATTGAATGTTTCAATGACTCACTAAATTATGTTTTATTAATGTAGTTCAGGAGGAACAAGTCAAATAAGCTACCCAATCATTACGTCATCTTAATCATTACGTCATCTCAACCAGCTGTCAACAATCTGTAATCAACATTTCTACCCAATCGACATGAGTTCAGGCCTATATATAATCACAGTCAAACTCACCCAAGGATCCTCGACAGTTTCCAGAATCCCTCCACCACCCTGTCTCCTCACACTCTGTGGGGGGGGTACTCTGTGTTCGGGCCGATTACCGAGCTCGGAGCCCTCTCTCCAGACAGCACGCCAAATACGTTTACCAATTAATTTACCTGACTTATTTGTAAGTGTGAACTTGTGAATTAAGACTTTAGACAACCTACTGGCAGTTTAGTTTAAAATCTAAAAAAAACGCCCCCATTAATTCATATTTCTATATTCTTTTTTTCTTTTTTTTTAAAGCATGAATTTTGATGATATTGACTTCATTTGATTGGTATCAGCCCTAAAAATATGGAATGATATTCTGGACAATATTCAAAAGGAATTGCAAATTCAATTTCAAATTGTATTTGCAATTGCATTTTTAATTTGTGCACGCATATGTTGTAACAACCCAATCTCGCGGCACTTTATACGTATTTTATGAAGTGGCTAATTCATACAAATTCGTACAACCTCATTTGTACGAATTCGTACATTTTTTGCTAAATCATACGTATTTTACGAGTTGCCAAATTCGTATGAATTCGTACAAATGACCTATCCCTAAACCCGCCCCTAAACCTACCCGTCACTGGGGTTTAGACAAATGGTATGAAATTGTACGAGTGAGGTCGTACGAATATATACAAATTAGCCACCTCATAAAATATGTACGAATTGGTCATGATATAGCATTGGAAATAATGGAAACACAAATGCATTGGGTGCATGTTTGGATTTTCTTGCATGCAACGTCTGCCAAATTTCAAATGGAAATGCAAATTGCATTTCCAATGTCTTATGAGTTATAACACTGCCATTTTGGAATAGCAATAGAAAATCACCCATTTGCTATTTCACTTCCTGCCCCAACCCTCAAAAAATTCAAATAGAATCACAATCCCCTTTACACTTGCATTTCTGATGCCTAACACAGTCAACTGTCAATCAGTCTTGAGGGTGGGGTTTATTAATAAACAGGGAATTTGGGTATTTTTGCAATAAAACATGCCTTTTTAAATTGTTTTTGTTGCTGTTGTTGCTGTTGTTACGTCAAACAAAGTCAAAAATCTGGCAACCGGAATAAATATGTTACAACGTATGCATGCATTCACTTTTAATATTGTCTAGAATATCATTCCATAATATACCTTATTGGTGATGCATATGTAAAGGCAAGCACATGAACCCAGAATAAAAACACAACACGCAGTTTCTTTAAACCAATAGGATAAACAAAACGCTTAACCATTTAGCACATTGCATTCATTTTCTGGGTTCATCTGCTTGTCTGTACAGTATGCATCATCAATAAGGTGTATACTGAATGTGATCTTTTATTGAAATGGATCAGTTTTAGTACATTAAGTGTTTTTCACATTTCACATTTTTAGTGATTGATATACTGCGGGAGCTGTATATGGATCACAAGTGTCCAAAACTTTTTTTTCCCTCCTTCTTTTGAGATGGAATATTGACAGGCCTGTGCTGCAGCTCTATGGATGTTTTGCTCTCGAGGTCTCTGCGCTAGCTGCTTGACTGAAAACTATGAATAAGGTTACAAAAATCAACCAAAAATGTATGGAAAACATCAAATTAGTAAATTAGCACAAAAGAAAAAGAAAAAGAAAAAGTGTGTAATCAGGTCTCCGTGTTTTATGTTTTGTTTTGTTTTTTTAAAGTGTGATTTTTTTTTAGAAAGTCATGTAAATCAATAAAACTATTTTTTTTTAGCTATGACAAGCTCTAAAAAAATTAATCAGGTAGAAATTGTGAATAAAACAACTTTGAATATTGTTGTGGACTTTAAATATAGTTGAGAACCACTGCTTTAAAGGCAGCCTGATTTAATCATGGCCTCAATGCACCCACCTCAGTCCATTCATTGTTCTGTGCGTCATAGGACTCAACACTGTTTAAGTAGGTCTGACCGTCATAGCCTCCGACCGCATATAACCTGTCTCCCAGCAGACACACCCCCACTGCATCCCGGGGAACGCTCAGGGAGGACACTGTGGTCCATGTGTCTGTTTTGGGGTCATACCTGTAAATGCAGTACAGAGCATATGAGGCGCAACACAGCACAATACAAACCTGTCCTAGAACTTTCAATGTAAGCCACTGAAAAAAGAGAGAGATAATTGCACAGAGCAGTTAAACAGCAGTAAGTCTGTAATCTAGATAGTGGAAGCCTTCTAAAGCACAAGGACTATGATTATCATCATGCCTAACAATGAAATCTATTGTGCATTCAACATGCAGAGTAATAACGGAGCAATAAGTTTAAGTTTCTGATGGCCTTTGTTCATTAATTAAGATGTCTTTATTACTCCACATTGCAGCTGGTGTACGCTGTAGTTTGAATCATCACCAGCAGGGGGCGTTTAACGCCAGATTACTGAATTACTGTGGCTCCCAACCACATTTCTCAGTAACAAGGTAACAAGGGATTTCACTGTAAAATAAGGTGTGTCCACATTTGCAAATAAATGTGCAAATTATAGTACTTGGCACCCATAACTATCTGCCAAGACTCACAGCCTGCTTTGTTGGGTGTTGTTGTCATTATTATGAAGATAATTAGGTGTTGGGTTTCTTTCTTCCCAGGTGTTGTGCCGTGGTAGCTTACCTCTCCACACAATCTGACAGACGCGAACAATGGCTTGAAGCTGGTGCGTCATGTCCTCCCACTGCATACAAGAAACTGTTATATGTGGCCACACCCACTCCTCCCCTCCTCTTTGACATCGGTGCACACATGCTCCATTTATTTGTGTGGGGATCAAAACATTCCATCGATCGCAGACAGGAGCTTCCATCACGACCGCCTACAGCAAACAACCTGTAAATAAATAAAGACATAAAACATTCGCAACGTATTTTACTTTAGTACTGTGAAGTGTTTCAGAGTAAAACAGGATGCTCAATGACTTTGTATACACTGGGATAATTTTGATCATGAAAGTCACAAAACGTACATGGCACTATGTATTGTTTTGCAAAAATAGTCCCACAGGTACGTTTTTCTAATGAGACTGGGCTGCACCAGTGTCACAAATGAACTTTTTTTATTGAGGTTTTTTTTTTTTGCCCCTGAAACAGAAATTGAAAATTTATTTTCTGCATATTAGTGGTCTTATTGTGAACAATTAATCTGTGCATTTTTTAAATATATATTTTACAATAATATATTTATATATTTATTTTATAACAATATAATTATATTTTAGCTTTTTGCATATGTCATAGATGTCAAGTGAGCATATCACAAGGCCACACTGCAGTTAAACCAATCACATTCATCTACAACAATCAATGGATAAAATCAAGTCCTACTCAATGTTGTTTTTCTGGTGTTTCACTCATAAATCACAATGCATTAGTAAAGTTGGTGCAAATTCTGTTTTTTAATATAAAAATGTATATTAAAATTAATGCATGATTTAAGCATGCACAGTAAGACCATATTGCATTAAGAAAAATAGGTTAAAATTTCATGTTGACTTTGAGTTGGAACAAGTTATTTTGGTGAAAGATGAAAGAAATGTGTATTTTTCTTTTTCAAACTACTTCCCCGAAAATACTGAGAGTTATTCTGATAAACATAAGTATTTGAAATAAGTGGTGTATTTTAGTATTTAGGGTTTGTGGATTGATTTGTGAAATGTACAAAAATTCCTAAATATTCAAAATGTATTAAAATGTGGTTAAAGTTTGTGGTCATAAGAAACATTTTCTATTATACTTTTCTGATTTTATTGGCATAAAAACCCTCAGTAAAAGAAAGTAAATTTCTCTCACTGTCAGACAATACATTGTTGCAAAGAAACCAAGGGCATGAGCATGAAAAATAAGGTATTGTGAAAGTTTAGCATAATACACTAATGTTCTTCAATGAAAGATATTTTAGTCTCAATGTCAAATACATTTTTGTAGCATCATTAAAAATAAAGATTGCTGACCAAGGTGTTGTACAATATGTCTGAAAAGACCATGAAAAATAAAACCAAACAAGACCAGCAACTACACAAATCAGCTATGATTAAAAGCAAGAGAAAATGGATACCTTTTGAGCTTTTCTTTAAAATCATGCAGTGGGACAATTCTAATAAATACAGGTTGGCTGCTCCAAAGTTTTGGTGCAACAACAACAAAAGTATGATCACCTCTCAATTTCAGCCTGTTACGTAACACAGGAGGTCGGAGACACAGGAAAAGGTTATGATGTTTATTGAGACAACCAGAGCAGTAGCAGGTGAGTTTTTCAGATGAAGTTTTCCAGACAGAGTATATATCAAGACAGTAATACTTGACTTGATCTTCACACCAGGTTTGATGAAGGCAGAGAGACGAGGAGCCAGACAGAGGATATAACAAGACAGGAACACTAAACTTGATCTTCACACCAGATTCAATGATGACCAGGAGACTGGGAACAGAAACTGCACATAGACACTCACGGAGAACATGGAGAACATGGAGAACATGGAGAACATGGAGAACATGGAGAACATGGAGAACATGGAGAAACGTAAGGCGTCCATAAGGTAAGCATTCATGTTAGTATGCATTAACAAGACCGGACAATGACTGAGTGACTGTGAGTGTCTTTTATGGTGCTGTTAATTGGACTGGTGATGAGTGTCAGGTGCGTGTGATCAGTACTCTGGTGAGGGAGTGCGACGTGATTGGCTGGGTGCAGAGCCTGGTGTGTCTGTGACACAGCCAAACTTGGGAAACATTTAGCAATCTCTGGTTGGATGACCTTATACTGAGACATTTTACAGTGTTTCTAATAATTTCAAGCATTTTTATATCAGAGGTCCTTGGGTTTGCAAAGAATCTTGGCGAGGGGACCCTGGGTCAGAAGAGGCTGACAACCCCTGTCCTACAGAAATTCAAAAAGATGTTCTGTTGAAAAGACTGATCAATTAATCACTTTGAAATGTAGGACACTGGGCTCTAGAGGTGGCTTGAAGGGTTTGTTTTTGACCTGGTTACAGAAATACCCCACGAGCCATCAGTCAATGTTCTGCTAGATTCAAAACCAGCCTCTGTTTTCTTGGATAGAGCTAACAGCACTATGCCCTAACAGCACAGCTCGCCTGCCACTCAAGTGAATTTAATGTAAAAGACACTAGAGATGCTTTGGTCTCAGAGCCTATTAACTCCCGTCTGGCTGTACAGGGTTACACAGTATATTGGATTCAGAACCTAATTCAGACCTCATCATGAAGAGAATCCATGGAGGAAAGCGATCAGCCACAGCACATATGCTGTCATTGATAGAAAAGTTTTTTCTTCACTGCTCTCTTTTTAAATGAATTAAATTCCAAATTACACATTTTTACATATTACAATATTATTACAGTGATAATCAGGGTTTGACATTATCACCGCAGGTTTCAGCAGTAACATGTAACGCAATCACTACTACTAGCCACTTAGGCAGGTTGAATTTTATATATGATATACACGTTTTTCAATTGTAGTCTTTTAAAGGGTTAGTTCACCCAAAAAAAACTATTTCTGCCCTCAGATTTCATCAAAAATATCTTAATTTGTGTTCCGAAGATGAACGAAGGTCTTACAGGTTTGGAACGACACGAGGGTGAGTACTTAATAACAGAAATTTCATTTTTGGGTGAACTTAACCCTTTAAAAATGTGAAAAAGGTGGAAAAAATACAGATTTTTCTATACATATTGATACTGAAATATCTGAAATGCTTCTAATTCTCTGAGATTAGATACACGATACTGGCTGCTCTTTCTCTCTTTCATCTCTCCGACAGCGGGTTGACACACAAACCCGCCTCCCCTCACTCGCTCGTTTCATTTGCTCCAGATGAATATTGTTGGTGTTACAGAACTTGAATTGTAGTACTAAATTGAGTTCTTTTTTGCTGCTTATTGCACTTAAACAGTCAAATACACATAAAATAATGTCAAAATGCCGGTCTTGGTGAATATTCACGTAAACACAGTCAGTTATGTTTTAAGTGAATGTAAACAGTTGTGTAGCATGTGTAGCAGTATAACGGATCTGTGCGTCAGGTCTTAAAGTGACAGCAGCCTAATATACCTGCTGCCAAATTATTAGATAACATTAAAAATATCTGTATGGCAGTTTTTCCCCATGGTATTGTCAAAATTGTGGCCAGTGAAAATGCTGAGTAGAAACTTTAGAAGACCACTAACCACAGTGGCTGGTGAGCAAAAAAGTTAAGGTCAATCCCTGAATATAGTGTAGTATCCCCATCTGAATTTTAATTTTTCAGTAAGGAAAAGCAATTTTTTAAAATTGTATCATAGCGCAACAATCCTACAAAGGAAAATAAGAACAAATGAATTCCTTACTTTCCATTGAGAGCAGTGACTCCGACAGTGCTGCGCGGGGTGGACATACTGGCCACATAATTCCACTGCCTCGCCTGGGGGTCCCACCTTTCTACTGTGTTCAAATAGCTCCATCCGTCATGGCCTCCCACTGCATACATGGGCCCCTCTAGCACAGCAATTCCTTTTTGAAGAAATAAATAAATAAAACAAGGGCTCAGCTTTTGGCGGTGCACGTCATACATAAGACAAATGCACAATCCAATAGCAATTGTCTGTCTTGGTCTTTGTTGTAATGAAACTGGCAAATGTCAAAATTTAAATGGCAATACCATGGATTTAATTTCAATGAACATCAAGAGCTCTTCCTTTTTAACCAGATATCTAAAGACATTCTTCCGGTCTGACCCTGAGGACGAGAGCCCTGAGACGCTGTGTTAAGCATTAAGTATTCATGGTGCATCTCGCTGCTCCCTTTACAGAAAAGGTCTCTCATGTTTCTGTTATAAATCTCTGGCTGTCGCTTTTGGGGGCTTGACATATAAATCGTCTCTTGACCGACATTTTGGTTCTGATATTGCAGTGCACTTTATAGACGTCAATGAGCAACCTATGAGTGTCAGTTTTATGGGATTATTGTACAGTGCATTTTCTCCTCTATGAGTTTAAATTACCGGCCATATTTTTTATATACATTTTTATGGGCAGCCCAGATTGCCTTTATTAATTTACACAGTTGTTTTGATGTGTGACCACCCAGTTATTTTTATAGATATTTCTCGAGGCATGGGTGTTAAAGCCACACAATTTCTATTATGCCCGACCTTATTAAAATAGCTGAGCAGCAATAAGGCTTGCCTTTATTTTATAACTCAAAAATTTAATTAAAAAACGGATAGTTCCGACCCTTGATTCTTATTGGTTGAGCCGAGTTCGAAGACATTTTTACCGAAAACATACAGCTGACCGCATTACATAAGTATTGCTGCGCCACTGTGTGTGTGTATGTTGCTGCGTCTGTCATACAACTACTCTTAGCAACATAAACATATGTTTGTTCTCAGTTGATTTTGTTTATTGAAGCTTACTGCATTATGTAGAAGAGTATCGTGAGAGAGATATCAAGTGACGAGTGTATTACCTGCATTCAGATTTAGCATTTTCCTTCAGGTCAGTCCTATGTTCATAATAAAAAAAATCTGTTTGAATGTGTGCTGCGATCTTGTCCTTTTAACATTTAATGGGTTTTCCCGTACCTTGCTGACACTGACAGTGCTAGTCAACGCATTTGTCATTTGCGTCTTGTTCTGTGTTCACAACAAGTTTCAATATAAAAGTCTTTGCGAAGACAATCTTCTAATGGCGTAATAAATGTAACTTCTGTTGCTGTTCACGGTCAGGGACTATTTTTTTCCAGTGGAAGGAAGGCTTTTAATGATTTAACTTCATGAAAGTTGCATTGATACATTTTTTTTGGCTTTAATATTTGTATTGTGTGGTAACCGTTTTATAAAAGCAATAAGCCCCGTGAAGCCGTGGTTTACAGTGAATATATAACAGCTAAAGGGGTTTTAGGCACTCCGCTCCACGTTGTGCCTAACAACACCCATTAGCTGTTATAAATTCACTGTAAACCACGGCTTCTTGGGGCTTATTGTTTTATTTTCTATTGCATTTAAGTTGTCTGTTTAGGTTAGTGTATTTGGTGCTTAAATTATTAACTGTAAAAAAAACTCAATGTCATGAAAGCATTCCTGTTAATTTAATTTAAGTTTTTTTTTTTTTGTTACAAACTGATTGCAAATGTTTCCATGAAAGTGTAATCTATTAAATGTAATCTACAAATCATTAAATGAGATTTGTCTGTGTTCTTTTTTGTAATTTGTAGTGCTTATTTATGTGTTTTATGTTGACCTTGGTTAACTAGAATCACTCTCTGTTTTTAATTACAAAGGTGTTTGTCATTAAAACCTACATTATAAAACTGACTGTTTAAAACCATAGATTGGACATTGCTCATGGGTTCACCAGATAAATGCTCTCTACATTCAGAATTTCGAAACGTTTTATTGAGGTACTAACATTATTACATAAAAATGCAGGCACCATTTTGAAACAGTGTGACATTTGCTGAAATTACGTGCCTTGGGCAGTTTGATACACCCTCTGAATCATTCAAAACAAAGATTCGTAAAGGTTTCAAAGCTTCTGTGTTTCAAAATCACTAAACCACACTTGTGTGGAGGTGTTTATTTTTGATCAACAGAAAACGTTGTTCAATATAGCAATTTCAAGTTGTATTACTTGTCTTCCTCTACAAATGACTCCCTAAAGCACCTAACCTTGTATGGAAATGATATTCCGCTCCCTGACTGACTGCTTTTGGGACAATGTCACACAGGACGCGTTCTTGCATTTCCTCTGGTTTTAATCTGCAGTGGCGTCTTGTCTCTTCAGTCACGTCCAGCTGCTTTTCAGCGCCACAAACCATTTTTAAAGAGTCAAAATATTTTAAAACACAATTCTAGACACCTGTGTTCTGTTCTATTTCATTGTGTTCCATCTATCTCCAGCTATTGTTAAACCAAAACCAGTCATGTGTGAATATGAATTAAACTGGTATTGCATGGTGCGTGAATATTAATTCAGTCACGCAGACATGGATTGGTAACCTAGAAAGTAAAGCCAATTAGCTTAATAAATTAATAAATATTCATTTATGAACTATGCCCTCATAATAGTCAGATTTCTTTAACAGCTGATTAGCAACTTATACCTTTCAGCTAATACGTTAGGCCTACTGGGTGAACTAGCATCATTAATATTCATGAGCAAAGCCTTATAAATTACAGAATACAGACTGACATTGTAAATGATGTAGTTTCTGTGCTTTTTACAGAAATTGTTTTAGCTCTTTATAAAATCTTTAATAATATTAACATGCTTGACATATCACTTAAAATGTTATGAATATATTTTTGTGATGAGGGTCTCATTGATTTACATTACAGTCTATCAGAATTTCATCTTACTTTTTGGTCATATTTACATTTACATTTACATTTATGCATTTGGCAGACGCTTTTATCCAAAGCGACTTACATTGCATTATACATTTGTATCTGAGTATGTGCAATCCCCGGGATCGAACCCATGACCTTGGCATTGCTAGTGCCATGCTCTAACCACTGAGCTACAGGAAATATGAATATCAGCAGCTGCACCAAATTGCATATTTTTGCTCAGTTTGGGCCTCTGAATAAAACTGATTATATATTTATTTATTTTTATTTTGTCTAAAGGCTCAATAACTATTCAATTTTTTTGTATTGTTTTTTTTAACTATTATTTCATACCGTGTCAATAAAAGAAGCAGATAGTGAACATTACTGCATAACAGTTATTAATGTATGAACATGCAAGATTACACAAGCATCTGAAGCATTCAAAGAACACACCTAATCCGTGTCTGTGGGTTGACATTGGAGGCATGGTGGACCACACTTTAGTGATTGGATTGTAGCACTCCACCATGTTAGAGGTCTTGAGCCCATCCCTTCCTCCTACCACATAGAGTTTGTTATCGATCACTGCCACCCCGAACTGAAGTCTTCGCCCATTCATGATGCCAACCTGGATCCATTTGTTTGTGCGAAGGTCGTACTTCTCTATTGTTGTAGACCCTAAAAGTAGACAGACTCTTAGTTTATTGTTAGTTGTAGAGTTGCATGCTGCTCTGCTAATAGCTGTCAAACTGTTTCTCAGGGACAGAATCAAATAGACAAGGAATTATGCTGCAATGAGAGGTACTGCTATAAGAAAAGTCAGGAAAGAGCTAAATAATGGTCCACCTTTAGAGGCGTCCATCCCTCCAACAGCATAGAGCGATCCAACAGTGGATTTCCGTGGTTTGGTTCTTGGGCTCTGTAGCATGGGACGGCGCTCTGGTAAAAGATGGTACTTCATGGCTTCCATCAGGAGCTTCTGACATTCCAGGTCTTCTGAAAACATCTTATTGTTTTCCAGATCAGCAAGAAGCTAAATCAAGAAAATAGTACATTAATATCCAACAGAAAAAGGGACGGAAGAGGACTATACATATTAGATCAGCAGGAAGGCTTTTTTAGATATCACATTCAATTGTATGAAACTACCAAGAGTCTCATATGCATGTTATTGGCAAACCTGTGGTGGTAAAAGAGGGAGTCGGATATATGCCAGTAACACTCCTAGATCCTGTTGCCGGTGCTGCACATCATAGCGAACCCACATCATTAGTGCTTGGAAAATCGTTTCTTCTTCTGGAACATTGATGTCATCACTGGACAAAAGCTTGACAATTTCCGTTGTGGGTAGCAGGAGGAACTCCTGATTCTGAATGACCTCGAGAAAGTGTTCCTGAAATATTAAGCAATTTGATTTTCTTGTTTTATAAATCTGTGATGTAATGAGACGTTAACTGCAAGTCCTAAACTGCATATAAAAATAAAAAAAATTCTGTTTAAAATGCAGCAACCCAGTTGTTAAGTCTGACATTACATATCACCACTTCCGGGTACAAAACAAATCCGATTCCAAACGCAAACAACAAACACTGCAAATATACATGTACGATGTGATGCAGTGCTACCAAAAAACTCATGATCTTAATCTTTATCTGCATACCGAGTGACACGATAGTCCACTTTAGACATTTTATTACCAGTCATTAGAGTATTAGGAGACTGTCTGCTTAATATCTGCTAACACTTTATTTTGATGCTCCCCAACAGAGGCCCTGTTTACACTTAGTATTAAGATGCGCTTTGGTCGATCACATTTGAACAGTCGTGAAAGACCTCCTACTGACCTAACGCGTAAAAATTACGGAAGCACGCTAGCCAGACGGAATTTAAACATTGTTGGCTGGAGACTCAAGTTTGGTTTGAAGATGAAAACGTACCAAGCACTATGTTCTCTCACCATTCCTGATATCTAACACATTCACAGCGTTCAGCGTGGTCTTGCGGCTCTCAGAGCAGAAACGAAAGCTGATGCTCTCTGAATGTTTATCCGCCGTCTCCGGGTAGGTTCATATAAATTGTGTGAGCTTATTTCGTCCATTTAATCAAAAGATCTGAAAAAACCCATACATTTACCTACCCATAAACCCTCCTCTTGAAGAAATCAGGACAGAAGTGGTTGAAAGTGGACAAAAGAGACGGATTAAAACACCAGGTGTAAATGGGTTTGTGTCTCCCTCATCTACTTGTGATCCAATCAACCAAAATGCATCTTAATAACAACAGTAACAGTTGCAAAGTTACTTATTGTCAGTAGAATGTCTATGTCAACTTATTCTACTAACCCTAACCTTAGTAGTCTACTAATACTCTAATGAGAGCTTAGTTGACATAGTTGCAAATTACTGAGAGTTAGTTGACATGTAGTTGCAAAATTAGAATTTCTAATAGTCTAAAGTGGACTATCAAAATAAAGTTTAACCCCATATCGGAATCTCAGTGATCCAGTGATCCTTCAAATATTGGAGTTCGAAACTCTGTGAGCCCGGAGAGTGTAGTGTTTCCCATGACTTTTTTTTTTTTTTTAAAAGCCTAGTTTAAAGTTGTGCTGTGAATGAATAGCGCTCATAAAATGCACATCCTAATTTTGTTAGGTTAAGGCCAATTCACACCAACAGATGCCAACAGACACTTCTTTGGGTTTTGTCGGATCAGTGTGTTAACCCTGTCGAAGTCTGTTGGCATCTGTTGAAGCTTGTTTTCACTAATTGAACATGCTGAATCAGATTTAGAATGTCTGAGAAGTGACGTGCTGTAATTTGGTGACTGTTGCCAATGGTCTACGTCTGACGGTGCAGTGTGAATTGGCCTTTAGATGCTTTCCTGGGTCAGTAACTTATCCCTAAAATCAGAGGGAAAAGATAGGTGAATAACACTGATGTAGAAGCACCTAACCCTGGTTGTAAGCCTAAACTTGAAAAAAAAAAAAAAANTACTCTAATGAGAGCTTAGTTGACATAGTTGCAAATTACTGAGAGTTAGTTGACATGTAGTTGCAAAATTAGAATTTCTAATAGTCTAAAGTGGACTATCAAAATAAAGTTTAACCCCATATCGAAATCTCAGTGATCCAGTGATCAATTTTTTCAGGAATCTTTATTCTTCGGGAATCTTCAGGAAACTCTGTGAGCCCGGAGAGTGTAGTGTTTCCCATTACTTTTTTTTTTGTTGTTTTTTAGTTTTTTAAAAAGCCTAGTTTAAAGTTGTGCTGTGAATGAATAGCGCTCATAAACTGCACATCCTGATTCTGTTAGGTTAAGGCCAATTCACACCAACAGATGCCAACAGACACTTCTTTGGGTTTTGTCGGATCAGTGTGTTAACCCTGTCGAAGTCTGTTGGCATCTGTCGAAGCTTGTTTTCACTAATTGAACATGCTGAATCAGATTTAGAATGTCTGAGAAGTGACGTGCTGTAATTTGGTGACTGTTGCCAATAGTTTACGGCAGTGTGAATTGGCCTTTAGATGCGTTCCTGGGTCAGTAACTTATCCCTAAAATCAGAGGGAAAAGATAGGTGAATAACACTGATGCAGAAGCACCTAACCCTGGTTGTAAGCCTAAACTGTCCTTTAAATCTGATTGGTTGATTGGAATGTTGTTCCAGGATCAACAAAGATGTTGTACAGGAACATGCTGCACTTGGTGAAATCCGGTTCTGCCTCATAAACTTCTGTTGAGATAGTATTTTAATTTGAAACGGAGTAGAGGTTTGGACCTGAAAGAGTATTCAATATGTCACAACTTAACAAGCGGATGGCACTGACACAGAATAAAACATCTTGTTTTGAATGATGCATTATCTAATAAATATTACAAATCTGCCTTTCACATAGCTCTTCTTCGCCATTCATCTCAGCGATATAATGATCTGCTCCAATGCGTCCACAAGGACATCCGACGTTGCTCTCTGATAAAACCGTTTTGCAAGGTTCAACTTGTAGCATGTGAAGAGGATGCCGCAAATCTCTTTAACAAGCTTGTTCATTACTTATGGCACTTCCAGAGTTTCCCTTGTGCATCAGAAGTAATCCCCATTGATTCTGTTGCAAATAAGGGTAGTAAACATCCTATTGATCATTAATCAGATCTAAACAGCATCATCTCTGCTAAAGCCCTGCATGGGCTCTCGGAGCTTAGCTCAGACACACATAATTAAATGAGTACCATGCATTGATTTTCAGCCCCTCCTCAATATAGATTTAAACTCTACTTCTTCTGGTGACATTGATGTAGATTCATTATTCGCAATTACCATCACAAGTACCCTGGCAATTAATTGAATACATTAATTCTGTTTCGCGGCAAACATTCATTTAAAGGCCTCTCACGGGCATTTATTTTAGGGGAGGGCTTTAAACTGAACAGCAAGTAACAGGTCCTGCAGCAATATTAGTGTGAGAGGCACAAGGCTCCATAAGATCTAAATGAATTAAATTGTAAGGGAGGATGTAAGAATTAAATAGGTTGTGCCAAATCTAATGTATTCATGAGGGGAAATATGACCTAGAGCAGTGTTTGTGTTGTCAGTCATTTATCTAAGCATTGTCTCAGTTGCTTTATTCTGCAAATGCTTTTCCTCTTGTGACTACAAACGAATCTGCCTTTTACATTCAAAAGAAAACACCTAGACTTCCAGCATGCTACAGGCTATAGATCTCTTGAACTAAGACATTAACCCGTGTAAGTCTGCAACTTCTCACAAAAAAAAACATGTAATGTCAGGATGAGACAGAAACGAGGAAAAACAAGCTTATCAAAAAATAACTACACCACGCCGAGCAAACCAGGAAGCTCTGTTAAAGCTGTGTTCATTACCGAAGCGATGGAACAGGAAATTTTCTGCTTGTGTTCTCTGATTAGATTAACCTCTCTGCTCTGGAAAGCCTTTTGTAAACAGCCTGTGCAGATGTCCTTCAGGAGATAACGGCTATCTTCCTAAGTTGTTTCCGCACTTGGGCAGAGAAATGCCCATCAAGCAAATGTGTTCTGTGGATCTTTGGGCTCCTGAGAATACTTAATGTATTGGCATTATTTAACCAAAGCTGCTTTTGCTCTATTTCTTTTCACACATCAAAGAGATCTGCACACCCCTTTAAACTGACCACATGCTGAGATACAAAATGTCACATCAGGTAATTTTATGCTTGAAATTCTCAATGTCAGTGACTGGGTTTTAAAACTTGTGGTATTTCCTGTTTTTTTCATGCAGAAAAAGGATAAAAGAGGTACAAGATTTTATTTTAAAGTTCACATCAAAATGTTTCATTTACCCACCCTAATGTTGCTTCAAACCTTTATGAATTTAGTTTGGTGATGGAACACAAAAGGAGACGTTGTGAAAAATGTTCATGCTGCTATCTTCCATACAATGAAAGTGATTGAAAACTGGAGTGGCAAAAAAAGGTTGCTAAATAAATCAGTCCTTGTTACATATTTCATGCACTACATTCTACGTGCTCTGAAGTCATATGATATATTTCAGTATGTAATTTACTTAAAATCTAGCCTTGAAATTCTTGCTTGACAGTTCTGATAACCATTTAACTTTCTTTGAATGGAAGCTTGGGTATTCTGGTATATTGTTTTGTTTTTTGGCAGTTGTGCATGTTGATTCAGAATATTGAGATATATTTTAGGATAATAGGGTAAATATATTTTCTTTTGAAGTCACCATTATGGTGATTGGTCTTCTTTTTGGCTGGGATTTTTGACCTATGTCACTTTTAATTACATTTAATTAAATTGTATTACATTTGCTGATTTTGATCTTAAAGGGTTAGTTCACCCAAAAATGAAAATTCTGTCATTAATTACTCACCCTCATGTCGTTCCACACCCGTAAAACCTTTGTTCATCTTCGGAACACAAATTAAGATATTTTTGATAAAATCCAATGGATCAGTGAGGCCTGCATTGACAGCAAGATAATTAACACTTTCAGATGTCCAGAAAGCTACTAAAGACGTATTTAAAACAGTTCATGTGACTACAGTGGTTCAACCTTAATGTTATGAAGCAACGAGAATACTTTTTGTGCACCAAAAAAACAAATAACTTTATTCAACAATATCTAGTGATTGGCGATTTCAAAACACTGCTTCATGAAGCTTTGAAGCTTTACAAATCTTTTGTTTCGAATCAGTGGTTCGGAGCGTGTATCAAACTGCCAAAGTTGGGGCAGTCGTGGCCTAATGGATAGAGAGTCGGACTTGTAACTCAAAGGTCATGGGTTCGAGTCTCAGGTCCGGCAGGGATTGTTGGTGAGGGGAGTGAATGTCCAGCGCTCTCCCCACCTTCAATACCACAACTCAGGTGAGACCCTTGAGCAAGGCACCGTTCCCCCAACTGCTCCCCGGGCGCCGCAGCAATGGCTGCCCACTGCTCCGGGTGTGTGTTCACGGTGTGTGTGTACACTGCTGTGTGTGTGCACTTGGATGGGTTAAATGCAGAGCACAAATTCCGAGTATGGGTCACCATACTTGGCCACATGTCACTTCACTCACTTTTAAAGTCACGCCCCCCAGTAGTGAACCATTGAAATTTCGAAGCCTCATTTTGTGAAATCACGTGACTTTGGCAGTTTGATACGTGCTCCGAACCACTGATTCGAAACAAAAGATTTGTAAAGCTTCAAAGCTTCATGAAGCAGTGTTTTGAAATCGCCCATCACTAGATATTGTTGAATAAAGTCGTTATTTTGTTTTTTTTGGCACACAAAAAGTATCCTCGTCACTTCATAACATTAAGGTTGAACCACTGTAGTCACAAAAAAACATCTTAATTTGTGTTCCGAAGATGAACGAAGGTCTTACCGCTGTGGAACAACATGAGTGTGAGTAATTGATGACAGAATTTTCATTTTTGGGTGAACTAACCCTTTAACTTGCTTTTTGTATTATCCAAATTTTCCTAAACTGTATGTGGAAATCTTCTATGTTATAGTAGCCTACAGAAATAATTAATAATAATATCGTTCTACAGTTAAGGTGGGAGGTAGCTTAACTTTTTGATAAAATGATGCTTGTTTATTGTCAGCGTGATTGGGATTTGAATGCTAAGTGTTGATATCTCATACTATGAATATTCCCCAGACTGGTTGGTATCTCTGGTGAACCTTTAGTATGACATATACATACTAAAACTCAATAATGCTGACAATCAACAAGCCTAATTTTAAATGCCTCTGAACATTACAAAATAAGTCAACTGAGATATAAACAGGCAAATCATAAAACAATGCAACCGCATAATTTATTCATGCCAGAGTGCATGCTGGGAACATCGCCAGTGTTGTACCGTAGACACTACTCTAGTTAATCTGTAAACATACAAGAGCTTACTGTAATGCAGACACAGATAATCATTGGGATTCTACAACACAACACTGCTACTACATCATAGTCATTCAACTCCCATTCACTATGAAATCACAGGCATCATTTAATTGTAATTCAAAAATTACTACCTTGAAAATTACTGTAAACCTTTACCAACTAGCAGTCAGGACAAATGTTAGCACCTATGTATAGCTAATTTATAATTTATCCTAGGCAAGCTACTCTGTATGCCAGGTCTTACCATAGTGTAGTTGTGAGCAATGTTCAAAAGATCCATGCATCCCTGAGCATCAGCAAACGAACGGATCCCCAGGCAGTTGGATGGGTGCAGTTGTTTCATCAGAAAGTTGCAGCAGACCTGAATAACTTGTGAGAGCTGGAGGAGGCAAGCAGCAGCTAAAAGACTTTCAATTGTCTCCTCTTTTAGCTCCAGGACTCCTGTAGATTTGGAGAAAAGAGCAAAATGTGCAAGAAACTTTTCAGAATTATTCTAGGAATAAAATGTTATGTTTAACCGGTGTAGAATGTTAAACAGTTAGTTTGGGTTTGTACAGTAAATTACTGTTTTGCCCACTGGCATCAACAATAAACTGAGGGGCACGTTTGTAAATGCAACACTTCTGGTACATACTACTATAGTGTACATTTAACAAGCGGAATATATAGATACTCACCAGTATATGCAAAATTAACCAGTGCTTTCAGCGCCTCAGGATCAACACCCTCCATTTTAATTTCCTCTTGTTTTGCCTCCCTCACATCATTTGTGAACATGGCAGCAAAGTAGTCTGAAACTGCACTCAGGACCAGTCTGCAAATAATTGTGCAAATTGTTTATAGATGCAACTGCATACTTCACGAGGAACTCAAACAACTTCTCCAGAGTCGTCTTCGCAAAAAATTCCTCCCGTACAAAAACAGATTTATCTCAGCGCTGTGTGAGCAGCTATTTTCACCAGGTTGTTTCATGCAGCTTTGGGGTGATGTTGATTGAGCTCAGTGTCAAACTGGGACATGCAGTAGAGCTTTGGCTACAGAGAATTTTCCAACAGAATAGCATCAAAACACTCGGCGGCCGAGAGATTTCTTTAAATAAACAATGTTTAGAGTCCTTGAAGAAAGTTCAATACGCTCTGTAGTTTGAAATCGAGCATGCAGCACAGTTTTGACACTTCTTGATGCTACTATTTGCATATCTGTCCTTAAAGGAACAGTTCACACAAAATGAAAACTGTGTTATCATTTTACCTTAATGTTGTTGCAAACCCATGACTTTTACTGAATTTTGATGTATGCACTTATGCCATTTTTCATGAAATTACAATGAATTGGCCTTGATCTTTCAAGCTTTAAAAAGAATTCAGAAGCACCATAAAATGTCGTTGTGTGCTATATTTCAAGTTTTCTGAAGCCATGCTGTATCTGAGAAACAGATCAAAAAAACATTATTCACTGAAAATCTTGAACCCCTACCCCAGAGGTTCTTAACACATTTGTGAGAGAATTATATCAATTACATGACAGATTGTAGTTTTGAGTTGGATCTTTACTGGTTGATCTGGTTCACAAAACCAGTCTGTACAATTCTGTAATTGAATGTGAGGTTACACTTTATTTCAATGGACCACTTTAGACATTCTATAAGTAACTTTGCAGCTACATGTCACTAACTCTCATTTGAGTATTAGTAGATTGTTAGTAGACTGTTAGGTTAGGGTTAGCATTAAAATAAAGTGTTAGCAGACATCAAGCAGACAGTCTAATAATACTCTAATGACTGCTAGTTCACAAGTAGTTGCAAAATTACTTGTAGTTTGCAGAATGTCTAAAGTGGACCATCAAAATAAAGTGTTGCTGGACGTGATTACTTCTGAGCTCTCATTAACATGTCTTAAAGCGACAGTTCACCCCCAAAAAAATATGTAAAATTCATTTACTCACCCTCAAGTCGTTCCGAACCCAAAAGACTTTCGTTCATCTTCCATTCAACCAAAATATTTCACACATTAAAAAGTACAAACGCTCAATAGTACACTGTAAAACCCGATAAGTTCAGAATACTCAATTTTTGTAGACACCGATTACCTCAAAAAATTTAAGTTAAGCAACTCAAACCTTTTAAGTAATGAATAATTATAAATAACAGTTAATCAACATGCAGTATTAATAGCCTTGAAGCTTCGCAGTCCATTCTCGACCTAACCACATGCACTACTCTTCATCACGATGGTAACCCTACAAAACTTCAACATCTCAGAAACTCATTTAAATACCAAAATAACAGAACATTACACAATAACACATCTTCCCCTGTATTAATCTTGTGCAAAAACACACAAAATAACACTCAATTTCAACATTTATTCTCCCTTACAGATTGTGATGCAAAGCATGCTGGGAACTTGAAATCTGCTACAACTCAGTTTAATGTTGAATGGATTCTTCTGATAACGTCAGTTACGTCGGTAATGATGTCAACGACGTGAAATAGATGATGTGACTTTACATCGCTCAGTAAACTTAAAAATAATAAATTAAGTATAAGGGTTTACTCAAAAATGTTGAGCTACACGAAAATAAAACTAAACTCCTCGTTCAGAAAATGACAGACTTTAATTGCAGCGTACTTAAAGGATTAGTTCACTTTCAAATAACATTTTCCTGACAATTTACTCACCCCCATGTCATCCAAGATGTTCATGTTTTTCTTTCTTCAGTCAAAAAGAGATTAAGGTTTTTGATGAAAACATTTCAGGATTATTCTCCTTATAGTGGACTTCAATGGACACCAAACGGTTGAAGGTCAAAATTACAGTTTCAGTGAAGCTACAAAGGGCTTTAAACGATACCAGACGAGGAATAAGGGTCTTATCTAGCGAAACGATCGGTCATTTTCGAAAAAAATGTAAATATATATGCTTTATATAAACAAATGATCACCTTCCAAGTGGTTCCGCCAAAACCGCACTTTCGTATTCTTCAAAAAGCTTACGCTGTATGTCCTATGCCTTCCCTATTCTACTTACGGAATGAACACAGCGGCAGTTCAGTTTTTTCCGTAAGTAGAATTGGGAAGGCGTTTTTTTCATAAATGACCGATCGTTTCGCTAGATAAGACCCTTATTCCTCGTCTGGTATCGTTTAAAGCCCTTTGAAGCTGCACTGAAACTGTCATTTTGACCTTCAACCGTTTGGAGGCCATTGAAGTCCACTATAAGGAGAATAATCCTGGAATGTCAAAAACCTTATTTTCTTTTCGACTGAAGAAAGAAGGACATGGACATCTTGGATGACATGGGGGTGAGTAAATTATCAGGAAAATCTTATTTGAAAGTGAACTAATCCTTTAATCTTTATAAGTTAGTAGTACTGTTCGGGTTTACAGTGTACTTATTTGCTACACAAGAACCAATGAGGCTTCATTTGTTTTCTGGAGAAGAATGGAAGTCTTATGGGATAAGGAATGATGACAATACAGTATGACAGACACTACAGTACAGTTCTTTAATATTTCTCCTTTTGTCTTCTGTAGAATGAATTCATATATTTTGGGGGTCTGTTTAGGTGAACTACAGTCCTCTACAGTTAACTAAGAGTTAAATGAAAGCTTTAATACTATCATTTAGTTGTTTGAAGTAGCTGTACTAATAGTTTGATTTTGTCTAAGAAAGATAAATGTAAATTCAATCTCTTTTCAATTGATTTCTAGAGAAGTATTGCACTGCATTTTAAGCAGCGTTCCCTTCTGTCCTGTTCATCTGTCTGTTTTTGCAGTGAAACTAGGACATTTGAAAGTAAGCTGACTTGATTCGGTGCAGACTCACCTGTGTGCGGGGATCTTGTGATCTCCAGCTATCAAAAGTACATCACACAGCTGCTTGTGCTGGAGATAGGTCTCCATCTTTCGAAAGGTCTGTTCCGCATGGTTTGTGGCCTGGAAAAACTCATCTGAGCAGTTGGAGCTCATCCTAGAGAAACTGTTCAAAGCCAACCTGTGGAAAAGAGGAAGACCGGAGTTGAGCTGAGACTGAGCGATGTGAGCTCCTGTCAGTTTGATATGACTATTTGATCTATGCGGGTGACTGGGAAAGCTTAACTAACACCTGCACAAGCTGCTGTGTCCACCTGTGACTTTATCTTTTATTTTCCCCTCAATTGACCCGTCAGCTCTGAGGCTCCACAGAGTTACACTGACTGACAGGTCATGTTGGAGAAAATGTGTTTTCATTGCGGTAAAGCATGAGTCACGGACATGTGCATTTCAGTGTTTATAGAACACTCTTCCAACTCTAATTGCTGTTTATTCAAAGAGATCAAAGATAAAAATGAAATTTCTGTCATTATTTACTTACCATCACATCATTTCAAACCTGTTTGACTTCCTTTCTTTGAAAAACAGTTGAAATATTCTTTAAAATATCTTCTTTTATGTTCCACAGAATAAAAAATATCTTACAGATTTTTCAATGACATGAGGGTGGGAAAAATTATGAGAGAATTTTCATTTTTGGGTGAACTCTTTCTTTAACATATCCATCATTTGTTTGGACATATTTCTGAAATGTGTGTATGGCAAAGGTATGTATTATTTGTTCATGCAGAGTTAATGGATTATTTGACTCCTGTCTCCTACAGCAGAGCTTTAGTTAGTGAACCCATGACACACATAACAGCTAAGGTTTTTGAATATTTGTAATATTATTTCAAAAAGCGGTTCGCTTGAGCAAACTTAATAAGTATGTCAAGAATAATTCTGTGCCATTTTCCATCAATTTCCACTACAGCATGACAGAAAGTGAATTACTTTGTAACACACAGTAAAACCTCCGGTGTTAAATGAACACTCTTAGTGTTAAATTAACATTGCCAGTGTTTATATAATCCACACCGGATTATATTAACACCAGGTGACACTGGAAGTGTTAATTTAACACTGGATGTTTTGCTGTGCACATATGCTGTTTATGTCACAATGAAAGAAACACATTTGTAGCTTTTTTATAGCTGATTTTACAGTAAAATCTGCTCTGTCACTGTTACCTTCATAATATTACACTATTTGATGGCTTTAACTAATTTATGCATTTTTCAACCACAAAAACAGGCTCTGGGTCATTGACGAATAAGGTTTTAAAAAGTGTAAAAAAAATTTTTTTTAAAAACCATAATGGACATATAATTAATTTTGAAGTTTTATTAAGTGTTAACAATGAGATTATGTGGTTTTTATAATCAATTAACACTGCTTTTGTTGCTTTTTACAAGATGGACAAAATTTGTCACCAAAAAAGTCATTCGGTTTAACCAAAATTTTGGTTTTACCAAATGACCCTTTTGGTTATACCGAATGACGATATTTTCAAACAATGCTAACATGCTGATATCTAGCTAGATAGCTAGTTTGATTGCTAGCTAGCTAGCAAAAGGACAACCAAACATTTTATATTTAGTCCAAGTTTTTAAAATATTACAACATTTTCCATGTTTTATAGCGGTTGAACCGAATGACCTGAGGTTTTAGGACATGTGTATGAGCGAAAGTGAAAACAAGAATTTTTCAAACATGTGGTCCTTTGCAGGTGTTGGAATGATGTCATAACCTGTCACATGATATTGACCACATATCTTGATCCAAAATGGTCTCTTTATATTGGTTACTCTGAATGACATCAATGAAATTCATTTTCCGGACAGTCTCATAACAAAGCAATGATTTCTACACATAATTTTAATACAATTTTGCACTATGCTGATATATGATGTTATAAAATCATGCCAGAATAAAAAATATATACATTCGTTTCATTTTAAGATATTTTAATCACAAATGAAATGGCTGTACTGGACAGATAAACCGAATGACCTTTTGACACTTCAAAATCTTTAAAATACCTTTATATATAGCAAAATATAATTAAAACCTTTTGGATTCAATAAAAAAAGATCTAGTTGTACTACCTTACATACTTTGGATGTCATATCCTTGTTTTTTATTATTATTAAGGCCTTTGGACAAAAAAATGACGCGTCACGTCATTGACCCCTCTGCCAATGACTGTCATCATGTTTCTTGATGCAGTTTTGTATGCATGAATTGTACACTGTGCTGAAGCAATAACAATGCTCTTTTTTCTTCTCCCCCAAATTGGACATTAGTGATTCTATGCATATCTTCCTTCACACTTGTCAGAGCTAAAATTGAAACCATTAGAGTTAAACTCCGTAAATAAGTGGATTGAAAGCCAGAGTTTTCCAAAGGGGCAGATTACCATTTGCACAAACTTTACTGTTTTTATTTATTTATTCTTTTGGATGCACAGGACTTTGCGGGGATCTGGTCTCTTCATAGAGCCTTGATAATGTAAATTCTGAGCTGCTCTCCCTGCAGACCGGTAGATTACAAGCCATTGTGCTGCATCTGAATAATCCCTCTGACTCACAGCAAACAATCTAAACCCTTTATTTTGCTGTCCTTCACGGAACAAATCCGTGGCTGACATTTAACCAGTCCACAACACTGTTCAAAAAGTCTAGCCACCGTAGGGACGCACAGTATGCATTTTGATCACTTTTCTGTAATTATTATGCCATAGAAAAGGGCATTTTCAAAAACTCCGCAATTACTGTATGGATTGCTTTGTATGGATTGGTTACATTAACCGCCGTCAACTAAGATTTGCATAACAAAAACAAAGCTTGACCATTTTGATATTTTTAATAACTGCAATTCCTATTGTCCACTTAATCTTTAACAAGAGTTGCAAAACCTTAAAGTTGGGAATGAATATTAAGCACCTGATAAAACGTTATGATCTCGTAAAAGTTTTAATTACAGAGTAAATCCCAGTGAAAGCTGCGCACACTGGATCAATGGTTTTGTGAACTGTGACTCCGTCCTTAGAGGCGACACATAAAGCAGAATTTCACCCTTGTGTCCTCGACTTTGAAGGCAGACATGCTCCATCATATGAGCTGGTTTTTAAACATACTGCCATATAAATCACATTAATTCCAGATACACACCTCTACTCTCACATTATAGCAGAATTCCTGTGATAAGTAGTCAGTTTGACCATTTAAAAAGATGGAGCTGGCTTGACATGAGTTGGCTTGATGAGTAAGGTGACTCTCATACGGAATACATTATCTTTATCTCTCTGGTCAGCTGTCAGGAGTAGGCGATCACACTGATATTTACAAGCAGAGGGGGGCTTACTTCTAAACATTAAAAACTGTCCTGGGGTTGCTCTGATCTAATGCCACATGCAAAGCCAAATGCAGGCTGTCTATTGTAGAGCATCCAAAAAGTGGGTTTGCTTAAAATCTTGTATGTTTGCATGCTTCCCTTTTATTATGTTTTGAGATAATTGTAACTAATGTAGTCCAAGTATGATGAACAGTATTCAGATTTTTTGCTTCTGTGTGGTGCTTTGGTTATTGGTTTTAAAGCCAGTGGCTGCTGATGATGCATAAGACATCAAGTGTTAAAGACGCTAAATTGACATTACATTCTTTGCATTGTGCCAACATGTTTTTTATGAATTAAAAGGGACACATTTTCAGCTGGACAACATTTAAACATTTATAATAGCGTGTTATTGTGTGGACAGCAAAGGCTACCAGTCCCAAACTCCTTCTGGTCATTATTGGGTTGTTTTTTATGCTAAATAGATGGGTAATTTATCTCCATGACATTATAACTACATTTTGGCACAGAGCTGGGTGTACTGAATAAGAAATAAGCCAACATAAGAGGGGCTGTAAAACCAAGATGCATTACTTTTGCTCAAAGGAATGCTGAGAGGACTTTTATGTCTACCAATATTGGAGAACCAAATTGCTTCTGTATCACTTTCTGAAAGGTTGTAAATTTACTGAAAATGTTTTCTTTCCGCTTGTGAAATTGGCTTTTTATATAAAGAGTCTTTAAGAGCCACAATGCACCTGAAACATGATGTATAGCATACAAAACTACATTTTAGTAACCCCTGAATAATATCTGAGTTTCATACATATTATATGTGTTAATCTTACATTTGAATTGCTTTTGAAAAGTTTTATCATTGCTTGCTTTTAACCCTTATGCAACCTTATGGACATTTTTGTCTTTATCAGTTTTCTTTGTGTGTGTGTGTGTGTGTGTGTTTTTTTTTAATTATTAATATTATTTTGCCTGTGTTAATGCCAACTGCATACATTTTGGCACAGGTGTGTATTTTTATTGGAATTGTACTATTTCACCCCTATTATTTCCTTTAATAAATCTAATTTGCACTAGTTACACAAAGTAATTCCTCTCAGGACCTTAAGGACAAAAATGTCCCCATTGAAACCCATTAAAACTGCCATTTTTAATTCCAGGGCCATTTAACTATAAAATGTTGCAATCTTTGTTAATAGGCTTTAATTTTTTTTGAAAGGCTTCAGAATTTAAATTTTTACTACTTTTACCAGATAGTGCCATTCTCTCAGGTTTAGCCTATAAAGCAAATACTCACTTTATTCATATATATTTATAGCGCCAACTGAATAAATTATGCAGCTTATGTGGGTGTGTTGGTATGGATGTCAGAGTGTGGTTTGTATTTGTGTAATAAAAAAAAAAAATTGTGTGTGTGTGTGTGTGTGAATGTGTGCTTGTAATATTTGAGAGAGAAAAACTGCAAACCACAAATCCAACCACTGTGTTCACGAGTGGAGTTTTGCTGGCATCTAATGGGGAGTTTTTGTACTACGCCCAAACAAAATCTTACTGAAAGCTAATTTTTGAGATATCAACCTCAAATTTGGAACATAACTTGTTTAGATTTATGGCTTTGATTCTAGCAGTTTTAGAGTTCAACATGTTTCATCAAATATATATTTTATATAAAAAAATGTTCATAAATAATTTTCATAAACTTAAACCTCTATAACTTTTATAACTTTTTTTTTTACTTCAACAAGATTCTGTAAGGGTCTTCTTTAAAATGAAACCAAACTTAAATCTGTGCTCCCAAGCTTCATATTTTCATGACAACTTTTTTTAATTGACGCACAAGGGTTAAATGTTTATCTTTTAAATGTTTTTGTTGTTGATAATTCACTGGTTTTTGAGCACTACTTCAGGCTGAATAAAATGTCATATTATTATGCACTGTGGACAGGAAAAATAAACAGCTCAGTAGTTTAACTGCTATATGATGTATTCATACTTTGTACTCAAAGGGCTTTTATAAAACTATTTGTATGTGGTGTATTATTACATAACCCATCATATCTCCATATCAGTACAGCATCTGAGTAGTTATTGAACTTCAACTGTATCACTCCATTCAACCAGATCAATAACAAGTGGGAAGTTGTTACAGTTACCTGAGCGTTTCTTGACAAGTGCCTGCCAACAGGCTCTTCAAAGGCTATTTCAAGAGCCTAACACAGAGTGGAGCAGCACAAAAACAGATGCTTATCATCAGTGGGATCATCTGCTTTGAATATTTTATTCTTTAAAAACTGATATTTGTTAAAGTGCACTAGCTCTGCATACCTGATAAGTGGTTTGATCAGTACTCTCAACAAAAATATATTCATCCTTTTACAATTTTAGTGCTGCAGCTCAGAGTGGTTGTCAATCAAAAGAGAATTTTGCTAGGAGGCAGGTATGAAGGATTTTTCAAGGATCTTATTATAAAATATGTGTCAGCATCTCTGCCCACTTGTGTTCTGCGCATGTATTTGGTTGACCTTTCAAGAAATAGCTGCTAGCTGGTTGCAAACAAACTGAAGCAGCCCTAAGCAATGTCAGTGCCTCTTTCCTGGTTTCTGAAGCATGCTTTGTTATTCAGAGATGCACACGTTATGTTGAAGCTGCACAACAGTGCTTTTCTGCTTAAAACAGAATAACTGAACCAGTTCTGTGTATCTGTGGGGTTTTCATCCATATTGCAATTTGCTTCCCTTTGTCCAAAATGTCACTGAACAAGATTTTTCATTGTCAATGTAAACAATTTATTATAATTCAGCTTCTGAATCTGATCCAATTCCTGTTAATGTTTAAAATACTACAAGTACCAACAGCACCATCGGATGCTGAGACAAAATACTGAGTATGTTCAAAAGTCTTAAGCCTACAGTGTTCAAAAAATACCAGGCCAATGTTTGCATGGTGCTTTATATTCTGCCTTGTATATCTATTAAAGCACCTGGCATATCTATAATTCTTCAGTTCATAGTAAAATGTAGAATACTAATAATATGCCGTGTGTCTAACAGACAATTTCATAACAATAAACTAAGAAAGATGAATGAACCTCACTTCTAAAAGAGGATTACAGCTATCTGTGCTCGCTCAAAGCCGCGAGTAGAAATCATCTTTATCACCCAGACAGCTTAACTGGGGCTTCATTCCTCCAGCATTTTCACACATTGTCCTTTAAGTCTGATGTAGTGAGAACATGGGGGCTCAACCTTATTTTTAAGATGGATCTGTTTTCATGTAAGCCCCAGGATTTATGCTAAAGAACTATTTTCTTTTAGCTCAATTGCTCAATTTAAGCAATCAATGAGCAATCATGTCTGTTTAAGAGATAAATATCCAGCTGTCAGCATTCAGAAAGAACTCTGTCTGAGTCATTTGTCAGAATGGGCATAAATAAACAGATTGAGTATGAGTAAAATATTGCCTTAAAGGGTTAGTTCACCCAAAAATGAAAATTCTGTCATTAATTACTCTCATGTCGTTCCAAACCCGATAGACCTTTGTTCATCTTTGGAACACAAATTAAGATATTTTTGATGAAATCCAAGAGGTATCTGAACTACACATAAATAGGCAGCAAATTCTGATGTAGAACACGGAAGCTCTGCACTGTGTTCACTACGTCAACAGCCAAGAAATTGTTGTGAAGAAATTGTTGAATAAAGTCATTATTTTTGTTTGTTTTTTGCGCACAAAATGTATTCTCTACGCATTAAGGTTGAACCACTAGTGGACTAGTGGACTATTTTAATTGATGTCTTTACTACCTTTCTGGGCCTTGAAAAGTGCAATGATGTTGATGCCTATGTGTAGTTCAGATACCTCTCGGATTTCATCAGAAATTAAATTAATTTGTATTCCGAAGATGAACGAAGGTCTTACGGGTTTGGAACAACATAAGGGTAAACAATTAATGACAGAAATTTCATTTTTGGTTGAACCTACCCTTTAAATAATACAATTGTAAGGGATTTTCCATGTTACAATATAGATTATGTGACCGACATAATATCAAACCTAATTTCCACCCTATGATGGGAGTTAATACTAACTATAGCTTCCGCCAGACCACCTTCCCTATTCAACTTAAGGAACTGACGCATTCCATTTTTTTTTTTCGTAATTTGAATACGGAAGGCGGTCTGGCGGAAGCTAGATATTTTACTTCATAACTTGTTAAATATGGATATTGTGGAATATGTTTGTGTTTTTTTACACAAACACATCGCTTTGCTTCAGAAGGCCTTTATTAACCCTCCGGAGTGGAATACGTTTATGATAGATGGATGTAGATGGATGCACTTTCTTCAGCTCATACTCATTTGGTAACGTTTACTGCAAGCTCGGATGCGTCAGGATATTTATTAATATTTCTCCGGTTGTGTTCATCAGAAAGGAGAAAGTCGTATACACCTAGGATGGCTTGAGGGTGACTAAAGCTTGGGGTAATTTTCATTTGAAAGTGAACTAATCCTTTAATAATATACCCTGATATTGCGAACACAGAGGACAGCTGTAGCGCCCAAACCCTATTGTAATTGTTAGATTTCCCAAGGATCAGCATTCGCACCTAAAACTGATCAGGCAGACCAAACCGTAAGTCATAGAGACTTGAAACCTTGACTACAACGTCAAGGTTCACCTCAATCAGCCTCACAGGAGTCCTCAAACAAGCTTAACGGGGGCCGATCGGAACAAAACTTGCTGGGCATGTTTGACTCACGGCCCTAGAGGCCTGTGAGAAATTCAAAATAAAAAAATCGGCCACCAGAGGGCGCATTCACATTTTTCACGTGCCTAAAGGATCAGATATCATGCAATTTATCGTACACGCCCACAACATTCATACCGCATGGTAGAGCTCCTCATTCTGAGTAACTTTGCCTCAATCGAACCGTTCAAACCATGTATTTCATTAGTAAATTGCCATTATTGGCTGTAAAAAGCTTTTCCATCTCAGATGTAAATGGTTGTATGCTTGCTAAAGAAAACATCATAACATTTTACGCAATATATATAATAATTTTTATTTTAATAATTTCTATACGGAAAGCACA
Organism: Anabarilius grahami; assembly: GCA_003731715.1. Lineage (NCBI taxonomy): Eukaryota > Metazoa > Chordata > Actinopteri > Cypriniformes > Xenocyprididae > Anabarilius > Anabarilius grahami. The sequence goes on from RJVU01035834.1 coordinate 1,566,219, forward strand.
CCGAACCGTGACTTCAAAACTGAGGTAGGTTACGTACCGGGCCATAATTTTTGGTACCGTTACACACCTTATTCTGAGAATGAAGTGTTCTTTCACATTGGTTCATACAAATAAAAATAATTGTGGGGTAATAACAAGTGGGGTAATGGTTACGATGGCCCTTACTGCAAAATATCTCCTTGAAAGTGATACCTGACAGGGTTTATTTTTGCTATAATGACAAGCTTCTCTTTATTTCCCCTACATTAGGCACCTAAAATAATAAAGAGTGTACGGACATTTTCTATTCTTTTGTAATGATGTAATGACCTAATCCACATTTGTTGTTGTTATAAACTATCAAAACCTCTTTAACAAGGAAAGTCATGTAAGCCTATAAATCAGTTATGGCCCTTTGTGACTGTGAACACATAAAATTGCTGCTGCTGTAGCAGTCAAAATAAGTTATTGCCTCAACATGCCTACCTACAGTATATATGAATTCCACTTGTCAAAAAGGCTAGCATACTTTCAATCCAGACTGAATAGATCAAAGGTGTGGCTGGTTCCTTTCCTAAAGTTAAGGCCTGTGTGCTGTAGTGAGAAAGGATGTATCAATAGATTCACTGTCTGGGATTTTCATTTAATGCCAAAAGACTCGTTTTTATTGTTAATAGTAATTAATATTCCTGCACCTATTTAGTGTCAACACAGTGTCAAATGATGATGCATTGCATTTTAAGATCAAGGCTAATTGCCACAAAATTGGTTTTTAATAATCCACATTCTGTGAACAACTTCTGTGAATGCATTATTTATGAGACAACAACAAAAACATTATGAGTAGCAAAACAGGTCACAGATCTTCAAGGCCTTTAATTAGATTGTATGGAACATAAACATACCTCTTGCGGAAACGGTGGAAGTACAATTACCTAGTGCATCATTTTGTCTTGATATTCAGTGCTATAACACTTGCTATGTGGTAGTTAAAACATGGTGAAGTGCATTAAAGACATTTTACTTTGATTCATTGTTTTATCTAATGCCCTTTGTAGAGATCTAGTCTTATTCATAAAAACACAACACCCCCAGACGTGTTTGTAATTTTCAGGGTTGTTCTTTTCTCTTTCATGCGAAACCGTTTTAGCTGCACTTTAGAGCAAAGAAAAAAGTCACTGAGGATATTTGTAAACATAACCACGCACAGCCCTTCAGAAGCCGAACAGGTGTGAAGATGAAAGCATGTTTTTAAAAGTGCTATAGAACCTCCAGGTCAGACCTCTCTTATTATCATAAATATTGTTGCACTTTTATTCCCCTTTTATCTTCAGACTATATTGCCCCTTCAGTGTGCAGGGTCTCATCACAATTGCTAACTAACTGCAAGTTAAATAGTGCTTATCTCAAGGGTTATAAAAGCTGTGCAGAAAATGTTAGAATTCCAGTGAAACATGCTGTTTAAGCCTCAAAGGAAAAGCTGTGGATCAGCACCCAGGAAAGTCACATGCTATTAGGAGTGCTCTGACAGAGGGGCTTTCCTACGCTCACATTATTTAAAGAAGTAAATTTAAATTGGCTAGTTAAAATATACACTATGCATGAATCCGTTATGTTGTAACCCGCCCCCATCCCATCATATTCAGTAAGAAAAATGAAGCCAGATGTTTGCTAAGTGTGCATTTTTTTCTAATACCCTATTCTCAGCAAATGCAAATTATGAACATCTACCAATTATGCTGAGGCTAATAGACATGTTGAAAAGTGGAATTATAATTTGATTGAATGTGGAACACTCAGCAGTGTTGGGATAATTTATTGCCTGGCTTTAATGTATTGATTTCAAATGACAACAAATCCTGAATTATCAATAATTATGCTAATAGCTGCATTTCCAAAGACAAACAACATTCTAGTGCAGAAATAAGGACGTGAGTGTTAGTATGTGGCATTTTTAACTAAAAAACACATATATTTACATTGTATATGCATTATAGTGACTCCTATAATTGCTTGTGTAGTCATTATGTATATAGATGAATTGTAAGACAGATGGTGTTTTGTTTAGATATTCATGTAAATGTGATATGAAACTAATTATAAAGGCTATTGAGCTTTGTACCCAATTGAAATAACAGTCTGCTGCCGTCTCAAACTATACACAGATTAATGCATTAGCTGTCTTGAAAAGAACCATTTTTTTCAGTGTTCTCATTTTTTTCCTGCTGGCCTTTTTTAAAATTTGGATAAAAGCCCTTATGAAGTTTAGATATTTCCAAGGCTGTTGTGCGATGCTCTTTTGAACACATAAAAACATAATTCACTTATTAAACGATAAAGCCAAAAAATCCAGCTTCAAGCCAAAGTCTTGATTTATAAAAATTGTAAAACAAGCTTTTGAAAAGCCAAATGTTTGTTAGAAATAGTTGTTTGCTCCATCTGTTTAAATTTATGTGATTTTTTTAATACTTTAAACCAACTGCTGTGCAATCATTTAATGCACAACACATTCAGCATTGAACTCGCCTCTTGTGATTCCCACTCTCACCCCCCCACTTTCCATTCCTCTACCTGGACAATGTCTCTTGACCTGTCAATGCTTTATGAAGATACTATAAATCTCTCCCTGAAATGAAGCTCTACTCATCCTAGGACAAGATGGTGTCATTATTTTCCAAGGCAATTGAGAGGAAATTGAGATATCATTCAACGTAACAGCTGCTGACTCAAGTCTCTGCTGTTTCCTTATTAAAGGGTCAGGGCCAAAATTCCTCTTATAGACAGCAGTTCATCAAAAGAACAGAGTTTTTTTTTTTTTTTTAACAAGGACTGCTCAAATAGCAATGCGCTGAATATATTTTTTCCTAATTTCAGCGTTTGAGAGCCTAAATGTTTTAAAATGTTATCCAGGTGAACATAGAACTGCATGTGATTATTTGTGTTTACGATAGACATATACCAAATCATTATTATTTGTGCACTATTTAAAGGCCCACTGAAGTGCCTTGGAATGCGCAGTGTTAGCCAATAGCATTTCGTTTATGTGACAGCTCAGCCAGAGCCGCTGAGCTCGGTAAAGCTTTGGTTTCCTTCTAATCTCTAACCATTTCTCCTCCTAATCTCCTCTATATCGCTTTAAAATATAACATTCTGTGGAGAATTCAATGGATTCGATACGTTTTGTGGTCTGTGCCAACTCATATGATCCACTCTGTGCTCTCGTGTCTCTGGACCGGAGCAGACTGTGCTCGCGCTGCGGTGGTTTACATGACACTAACGCGAAAACAGACTTCATTCGCATCAATGGAAGCATATTTACACTGTCTAAATCGTTCCATATCCCCTATAGAGTGCACTATGTGCCATTCACCATATAGAAACTAGTAAATGTGTGAACAAATGACCGATTTCAGCCGCAGCTTCAGCGTCTGTTTATAGTGTATAAAGGGCGGGACTTCAGATTCTAGAGAGCATTTGATTGGACAGAAGATTTGATGTAAAGCTGAAGCGCACAGTGATGTCATGAAAATCCGTGATCCATTTCAGCGGAAATGAGAGACTGTAAGTTTTGAATGCTTCTATCTTCAAAATGTGAATTTTGTCATTGTTTTGGAACACACCAGCTTATTCATAAGGCTAACATATTCATACTAAAAGCTAAAAAACTTACATTTTGATTTCAGGGTGACTTTAATGGACAAATTAACAAAATGTCAAGGCCTATAATATGGTTTTAGTCTAAATGTATTTAAATACATTAAGTATGTTCATCATCTAAAAAACAAAATACTTTTGTACAATCTTTATGCTGTGTTATGCCATGTTCTGTATAGAAGCTTGCTCCCACCATGAAATAAAAGAGAAAAAAGGTAATTGTGTCTTTTTATCTCTCACAAGTCAATGGACATAGTGATGGAAAAAAAATATGAGATGGGAGGAAATTTATTTGTCAATGCTTTTGCCTTCAAATTCTTTGCAAGTGAACACAGTTTCTCAGAGGAACGCAAAAGCATTGAAATATATATATATATATATATATATTTTTTTTTTTTTATTATTTCCCATCACCATGTCCCTTTATGGGCTTTTTTCTCCCAATTGTGAGTTTATATCTTGCAATTCTGAAAAAAAAGTCAGAATAATGAGAAATTAAGTCGGAATTGTGAAATATAAACTCGCAATTGCAAGAAAAAAAGTCAGAATTGTGAGTTGCAATTACCTTTTTTTTATTATTATTCCGTGGCAGTAACAAGCTTCCACAGTTCTGTGTGCAGACATGGAAATTACAAAGGATTTACACAAAATCCTTCAGCAAAATTAATTTCTGCAAGTGAGCAAAGGCAATACTCCTTTTGAATAATTGCAGTGCATTCAAGAGAATGCATTCAAACTACTGAATGGTCATTCGCATTTTAATAATACATGTGGCAATCTGCTAGATACAGATATAAATTAGCATTAGTAACAAAAAAAGACTGATTTCATGAGAATGCTTGATATGAACATATAATGTGCGCATAACAGTATTGTAGTTAAACACCCCATGACCCTTTGCAAGCCAGCATGCTGTCAGCTTGTCAGACTAGTTGAAGAAATGGTTGCACAGATCACAGACATGGCCCTAAGCCCTTTACGCCTGTAGGGATATGTAGGACACCAAACATTTCTCTCTCTGCTCGGCTTTTTGAAAAGATCAGAAACAGACGTTTTACAGAAATATGAATTTATTCTAAATGAGTGTCTATTGTAGTAAATAGGCCTATAGTTTAAAAGCCCATCTACATTTGTAACTAAAGATTCTACATGTTAGATTTAGTAAGATGAGTGCATATTGAACGATAGCAAAAGGATGGAGTTTTTGTTACTATATTTACAATCTCCAGGTTTGATGTAAAACTGAATGAAAAACACATCACATTAATGTTAATTTCTAAACTTTATTCATAGAGCCATTTAGATTACTACAAATATATAGTTGTAAAAGAATATAATTTAAAAAGTCACTCATTTCTGCTTTGCCTAACTTCAGATCATCATTACAAAATAACCATGACCTCTGTAATTTCAGTAAATATTATATGCCTCTTCATCTCGCTTTCTGTTTGAACAAATAATACCAAAAAAGATGGATATTTCTTCAATCCCTCTGAATTATTTATAATGAGCAGGTCTGCAGCTTCGATGTTACAGTAGATCGAGAAACATTCTAAACATAGTATTCAGCAGTTTTCATCAATTCCCATAGTGATACAGCTTCTAGGCTGAATCCAGATTAATTTCTTCCCTAAAATATTTTATTCATTACTGCCTTGGCTGCCTCACAAATTTTTGACGTTCCACCGGTTTGACGTTTTACTGGTAATGAAATCTGTGAATGTTATATCAGATGAATACAGCTTACATTTTATATAGCTCACACTATATTAGGCATGACACGTTTGGCAGCTCTCCTAGTAATGTATTTAATATGAATATATTTAAACACTAACATAATTGTGCATTTGTTTTGAGACATTGCATGTCAATACACACTCTTTCTTGTCCTTTTTATCATTTTTATTAGCAGTGCCAATGTAGAGAGGACAGAAAACGGAAATGGGAAGCCGGACACCTAATCGTTACACCATGATAATGATAAGTATGGAACATTTCTGTGTTTAAATGATTTTCATAACCTGAGACCAAATAATAATTACTAATATTTACATCCAATTCATTTAACATGCATATTCTATTGTTCTGCTTTATGATTGCACTCTATTAATGCATTACCACCTCCTGTTCATGAATGACATACAGGGCAATAAAATGAATAACCAATTAATATTATTTTTTGCCTTTTGGGTAAAAATGTGCAATTGGGAACTTGATCTGATCTCACTATTAACTCACACACAGAGATGCACAACACAATCACTAGTCTAGAGGCACATTAAAGGCCTCATTTCCATCACATTGTGCCATAAGGCAAATTTATGCTTTATTTACGCATACTAAATGAAAAGTGATAAAAGGACGGGGAAGAAAAACACAGAATAACAAACAAATGTAACAGCAGATGTATCATTGTATACCTAGAGGCTCTGAGGTATGATAATTTAAAGCACATGATAGGGATGTCTTAAGGGATCAAATCTTTTTTGTTTATATCTAATTCTCTGATTAAATATTCATAACACAACACCTCACTGAGGTACCCATGAAAACATAGCAGTTCATTTTCAGGCATTAAAGATCATTTTCTAGTGTATAAGATTACATTTGCAATTTGTTGCAGCTAATGTCATGTCGCTCTGAAAATAGGTCTTTTCTACGGTAGATAAAGAATGAAGTCATGGTACTTAAGTTCACAGGACCATATCAATCAGTGGACAAGGCTAACAACACTAAGAAAGCTTTCAGACCAGCGACGTAATTAACATAAGCTTTTAAAGGGTCAAAAAAAGGTGTTTGAGAGTTCATGTCTTGCATGTATAAGCAATGTGGATAAGACTGACGTGAAGCTTGCTCAATAAGGAATAATCTTGCCAGATTTACCTGTTTTATTTATTGTCTTTGACCTGAATTGATTTTTATACCATATTAAAAGATAAAAGGCCAAAACCACACACTAAAATATTGATAGACTTGTAAATATCCATTAGAGATGTGCGTATAGCAGGAGATATAGCAGCGCTTCGGTGGATGTCACAAACCCATGGCCATCTATGTTAATACAGTATAATTAATTTTAAAAAAGAAGGAAAAATAAATGAATTTAATGTAAAAAGCATGTATTTTTGAATCTGGAATCAGTCCAGCCACAGCTATGAGTACAGGCAAGAAAGAATAGGCCTAAATAAAGAGCCATTCACACGTACTTTTGGGTTTTTTCCCCAAAAGTACTAAATGGGGAAAAAAACAGGACTTAAGTCGATATTTATGCATGTCTTGCAGACTAAAAATATTGGAAATTTAATGCGATAACTTTTTTTTTGTGTAAACATCTCTTAAAAGATACTGATATCAACTCCATTAATCATATAAAAACAAAATCTCATATTCTACAAATTTTTCACTTGGCTTTACAATAATGTAGTGTTTATATTATCATTAGGGTGCCTTTCTCAGCTAGTATTGATATATGTGATTAACTGTTTAATCAGCACATCATGATATTGATTTGTTTTCAATAAATATTTGAATCACTTGACACCCTTTAATGAGCAAGTACAAATATATTATTCTTAATTTAGTTTTAAATTTCAAGGAAATTTTGTCACAAACATTTGAACAGTTATAGTCTTATGTGCTTATACAGTCAAACCAAAAAATATTTAGACATTTTTGATATATTTTTACTGGATGCAGGACACTATAGTTCATTTATGTAAGTGAGAATAGCTAAATAAAGTAAACTGTGACATATTATACCCAAAAATTCTTCATACGGTGGACTACCAGTAAAATTGATAAAACTTTGGAACCAAAAATTATTCAGACACTTCGACTCGACCATGTTTTGCTTAAGTGTTATCTGACATAATTAAGATTATTTTTTTCTTACATAGTTTAACTCTGAGATCTTGTCATATTTTATTAACATTTTTTTAAACTATAGTGAATAAACTGTAATAATGAATGAAATGTTCAAGGTGTCTGAATAAATTTTGGTTTGACTGTGTATAAACTTAGGCTTTATAGGCATAAAAGACTATAACTGTTGATCAGGTGTAGAATATGATGCACTTTATGTGGGCACATTTCTTTAGAAAAGAGTGTGGTTTTGTTTTTCTCTCTCATGACATCATCCTTTAGTGTGGGTCAGTTTCTCCACTTCCTTATCTACTTCCTGCCTTTCTCTACGGTGAAATTAGCTTCTCGGTAGAAAAAAACAAGATCTTTCTCGTCTAAACATCCAGCACTTAAGATGTGAATTGAAAGCATCTGGATGTAGAGCTTTATAATCTCATAAATTTTGATCGATCAGAGCAAGCAAATGAAATGTTCTCTTTCTCTGAACTGCACTGATGTGTAAATATCATCCCCACTAAAGATAATTCATCCTGTTGCCCTTCCCAAATTTATAGCCCTTGCGTCAATGGTCTCTGATGTAATGGTATCCTCTCTGTAACATTTATAAGTCGGAGGATGCATGCATTAACATGCCGTGAAATATTCCTGCTTCAGGTTATGAAAATGCACGCTGCGAAAATGAAGAGCGAACCACCTCACGGCTTACAGAATGTGTTATGCTGCCAGCTAAATCCAGACGCCTCTATGTTTTCCTCTGTGTTTTGTGAGATGTCTGCTTGATGAATAATTTATCTGTGGATATTTCGGAGCTGTGCTTCTACAACCCGTATGCCATGTGAATGAACTATCCCCAGGTGATCAGTGGTGGCAGCTGCAATGGTGGAGTTGATTGAAAAATGATATTCTCCGAAGACCAAACCAACGTGTAAGCGGTCGCCCTAAGTACTGGCAACACAGCGAATGAAAATAAAACAAACTGTCATTTCTGAGCGAATTTCACTGGCGTAATGAGCTCAAATAAAGTGACAGTTAAATACTGTACTTGTGCTCAATTCTGACGCTCCCTGGGGCTTACCGTAAATCCACTCTGTGCCAAAATAACACCTCGCTCATCTCTCAGCAACGTACTGTCTGTTTTCATTACTGCATGAAGGGCAAAAATAGGATTTATATCTAAAAACCCCATGTCTTTTATGCCTACAGGCAAAACTTAGCTGCTTCCACCCTGAATGTGTTAGCTGACAGCAGCAGGCAGCTCTTCACACATCTGGTTTTACGGGTCTATTTCTGCACTGTGCTCTTTTTTTTTTTTTTACCTCTCTGTGGCTTCCTCTTCAGAGGGATCCTCCGGGTTGCTCTTCACATCCTCATGGCTGCTCTTTGCCTCCTCTTTCCTGGCACTGCAAGGTGAGTTGCTCTTGGGAAGCTCCTCGCTAGCTTGGAGGTGCTGGATGATGTTTTGCTGGTGCCATGATTGATTGCCCGGCCTGACATAAACAGGTGTGGGTCCAGGGTTCGGAGCCAGAATGCTGTGCACGGGGCTGTTGCTCTTGCGAAGTCCTCCTCTGTCCCGGGAGTGACTCTTCAGCCGGACCGGTGTTCCCCGGTGGTCGAAACCTTCCTGTTGGATATAGCCCCCATTCCCAGCTGAGGTTTGAGTGCTGTGGCTGAACCAGCGCCAGCGGAGCCTGAGGATCTGCTTCACATCAAACTCCTTTTTTCCAGACACAGACATCCTATTCGCCCTCGATGCGATGCCAGTGGCACATGGAATCCGAGGAATAACGAGGCAGAACGTCTGAGTCTCGGCTTCAGAGGCTTTACCTCGTTTGTCTTTGTTGCCAGTTCTGGCCAATAAATGGACGATGTCTGCAGCTTCTGCCTTGTGTCTTATTTCCCCTCTTCTCCAACTCTGTCTGCTCCTTGTCCTTAGTTATAGCATACACATGATATCCTCTGCCTGTTCCACCCTCCTCCCTTCCCTTTGTCGTTCTGTATCTCTCTGCACATACGACACACACACAACACAAAAAAATGAAGACCGTTTACAGCAACCTGCTCTGATTCCAGCAGCAAATAATGAACAGCTCTTACCCGAGAAGGTGAGGTGCCAAACTGACAGGACGCAGAGGTCAAACCTTAGTGGGGAAAATCTTGTAGCACAGGAACGAAAGCCAAAACCAGCAACATCTCCTTCCACGAGCAGCATCATCTGCACTCACACTCTGCCCCTTTCCTTTATGTGTGCACACACATGCTCTTTCCCTCGCTCCAGCTCTCTTTCTCTCTCTCTCGCTCACGCATGCACATAGACATGTCTTCTCACACAGTCCCCCCCAATCTGATGGGATCCCAAGGGAGACAGTCTTAGACTCTCAACGAAGGAGGAAACCATGCAGAAAAATTATTCTCTCACTGTCTGTCTCAAGCCATAGTGACAGATAAACACCAAAGAGTATCACTGTTTTGACTTCTTCGTTGCGGCACTAGTCAGTGTTTCATGTCAAGTAAATGTTCAGGAAATGTCTACAGTATGTGACTTTCTACTATGCTGTTAAATCGCAACAAGAACGCTGTATTTCAAGAAACATATATATATGTCTTTCAGAAGTATCTAAAACAGTCTTTGCACTTTGAACACAATAACCTAACCAGTGTTAAATCTTAAAACTATTTTGCTTAAGATTTGGCAATGGTATCAACTGATTATATTGTTTTTAACGGATTTATTTTTTTTAATACAACACAAACTGAAAAAAGAGACAAAAATAAAAAATTATCACAATGTTAATATTTGCTGATGTTTGCACACGGGGATGTGATAACATTAATTCATTTTCTATAGCTGAGGTTGTTTATCCTGTCCTATATGGAAAAGGTGGATCTAAATGCACTGCAGTGTGCATCATATTGCTCATTGTCTCTATTTGTTTCCAAAGATTGCTGGTCTTATACTGCCGATACAGTCAATGATTTATTCATGTGCAGTGCCTTCAGTTCATGGTTCTATTGTTATGCTGAAAATATGGATACCATCATCCTTTATGGTATCTGTTGGGGTGAGGAGGCTCCCTTTGCTTCATTCCCTAGTGTGGTGGAGGGGCTTTGAACCTCAGCCAAATTTGCAAATCAAAACATTAAAAGAAAAAAAAAAGGGAGAGAGTGATAGATATTGTTTTAAGGTGATATGCACCAAATCATCAAAGAAGTAGAATTATGCTTTTTTTATGCATTAACTAACAATGAGCAATACATTTTTACAATAAAATACAACTGTGCAATGTTAGTTCACGTTAACGCAGGTCCATTAAATAACATTACAGATACAACTTTTAATTTCAATAATGTGTTAGTAAATGTTGAAATTAACATTAGTTAATTATTTTTTTCATTGTTAATTTGTGTTATCTAGTTAAATAATGTTTCAAAATGGAACCTGATTGTAAAATGTTAACTTTTTGTTTTTAATTTAGATGGCAATCTTATTGTTTCCGAGCTTTGTTCTACTGTTGATAGCCTGTATTACTGTAATTATTTCAATAACAAGGGTAATTTGAAACATTAACCTTGCATTGTTTACTACTAAATGAACTATATTATTAAAAACACTAAATTGAAAGATCATACTGTATACCAAATTAAACCAAAAACCAAATTAAACCAAATGTTCTCACTGCATATCTTGTGTTTTGAAACAATGATAAATTGGGCTGAAAACACATAACTGTAATGAAAGCATGAGGTCAGGTTTTGAAAGAATCTTCAGATCTTTACAACAGCAAATTTGTAAAATTAAGCCATTGCTAGTGAATCTAAACATTTTTGGTGAGAATTCTGTCATCCAGACATTCTCACCCCAGCTGTGTGAGACTGTTTAATTACCAGCACCCTGTATGTTTTAGAAATTTCTGTACCTTGATTCATTATGTAAGCAGTGAACAGCAGGGGGGTGGAGGGCATGTAGGATGGATGAATTTCCTTTGGATGCACAAACTAATCTCATTTGAAGCTACACTGTAATGATGGGTAGTCTGGGTGAATAATGTTAACCTATACAATTATTCCATGATGTCCTTCTGAAGCCTTTTTTTTCTTTTTAGAAAAATAGCTATGTTTGAGTAAAATATTACATATTATTTTGTGTTAATGTCATAAAAGGCAGCTCTACCTTAATATGACCATGAACCAACAGCACAGTAGATAAATAGAAATCAGTTTCTAAATATTAAAAAGATAAATGCACAGTCATCTTGGCCAATTAGACTAATTACAGGCTTAAATGGAACATTTTAGCTAGCCTGAAAATAATTTGTTCAAGCTCCAACAATTTATCTTATACAGTATATACATAGATTTAAGGATCCATGACTAAACAGTGAGGTTGAAGATTTATCAAAGAATTTAAATCCGTACTAAATATGATAGCAGAGAGAGCAAACCTTGTTAATTTTTGAGCTGCATAGATTTATATGGCAAATGTTTCTGGTATACCCAACATTTTAGACTTAAGAAGGGCCATATCAGCCTTTTTATGTATGCAATGTGCTTTTAATATTTTTATTATCATCATTATTTGAACACATCGCCATTGCATGATATGCTTTAAATCTGTCAGTCCATCCTTAAAGAGCCCCAAGTGTCTGAAGTTCATATACTAAATACATTCTTGGAAAAGAGGGTTGACTAAGAAAGACATATAATGCTGATTATTTAGTTTGAGAATTCCATCATAAATTGTATATTTGCTGTATGGGTTGCTATAAAACCAGTATGAACTGAAATAAATGCAAAGTCTAACCTCTTATTCCTGTAGGAGTCAAGGACACCATCTGTTTGCGTCCTCTTTGATACAAGAGACGTAAGCCTAGACTGCTGCTCGCTGTATTGTCCACAAACATGTGTCTTACCGGAAAAAGATAGTATATTCTTTCTACCTACATACCTCATAATTCTATATACAACTACAACAAGGAGCATTTAATGCTGAACAACACTCCAAACACACTGGCCCTTAACCCACTGGTCATTTTGCACTGTTAATAGTTTTTTAAAACAAGCATTTTCATTTATTATAATTATTATAGTACTATGTAGTTTCTCCTCCTGTCAAAATTGTCTTCTTCTCAAGGCTTTGATCTACAAAAAGGCATGTATTGGGATTAAACTAGAATATCATGCCAAGCACACAAATTGGAAACCAGTTGAATTTAATAAATTCTGTAAAATATTCTCTCGTAAAATTTGACACACCTGGAGTGACCGGGTACACTAAAAATGGGGAATTGAAAATCAACCCAATGCATAAAACAGCATAACACTGCCTCAGAAACATGTTCAAAGACAAAAGAAATCCACCCTAATCACTTCAGTTTCTTGTAATTTCAGAAGCAATGCATTGTTATAGAATCATATGACTTACCTTTCCAATTAAATAAGAAAAATATGGGTTTTTGCCTGTATTCCTTTCAGCTTATAAGTTCCTTGTCATCGATTTCAAGTTAACTATAGAATGCATGCCGTTTTCTTTTCTCATCCCAGTTCTGCTAACGAATATTTGCATACAAAACAAACCACATTTTCCTCCCTCAAAGGAATTTCCTGATCATTTCCTTCCTTAGTAATGATTTGAAGAACCAGGACAGGAAAGCCCATTTCCTGTTTTCTTGGTGTTGGCTCCTATCAAAGTATTCATAGAAAGCTAAAAGCACAATGGTAAGATTCAACAGAGTTGAATGAATGTAATCTTATTTTTAGGCAATCAACGACATTAACACTAAAGTTAATTTTCCAGCAAAACAGTTCTATGTGTGGTTTTACAGTTTTTACATTACAATACATAGGATTTGAATGAAAAGAGTTACATTCAACACAAACATGTTGAGGGTTGATCACTTTATTTAGATTTTTTGCAACTGATACAAGAAAAAGAGTTAGAAACTCGAAGCCTAAATGTCCCATTATTTACAAGGGCAATGCACATTTATGCCTTTTCAAAATATTAATGTTTAACCATTGGCATTAGCATTCCTGTAGTTATATCACCACATGACAGCACGACATTTCATAAATTTTGTGAGAGGAAGAGAGAGAGTCAACTGGATGTAAAGAAATGTGGAAGATATAACCAAGAAAAAAAAATGCCTTAGAAACCATTAAAAATCAAAGCAAGTAACAGTGCTGGTGTGCATTTAAAAAGATTCAATCAATCACTGAAAAAGACAGTCTTAGATATAAATACTTTAGAAGATTATAATCTCTGTATAAATTCCATAATATCTGAACTGTCATATTATTTGGAAGACAACGTTATGTTATCCCATGTATCTATTTTGAATCAATTTATTTACAGTTTGTACAGCCATTAAACTTCATTGTGCTTACAAATTATATCTGGTTTATCACTGCTGAAATTAGCTATTCATCTGTGATGAGTACATATGATAACATCACTAATTATATAAATGAAGCTGAAGTCATAAAATCTTTTCAAATGTAACTAAAATCATGCCTCTTGTGTGTAAATGTATCCAGACAATTTTAGAAAGGACAAGAGACCCAAAACTTTCAAAGGTACAAAAATATAACAAGTTATCAGATGACAACTCAAAGTTGGATGCAGAACTTTTTATATTAACTAGACACATTGCTGGATTGGACTTGTATTTCCTATCTACAAAACAAAAGAATTAAAATTACATAACAGATTTCTCTTATTTACAGTTAAATTGTGATTCAAAAAATATCAATTCCTGTAAAGGACATTTGTGGAAATTGATGAAACAGTGCACTATCGTTTAAATGAAAGACAGATTTACATAATCATTTAGACTGAGAAAAAAAACAAAAAAGATAGTTTATGTGAATGTATTGTGTATAGATACTAGTATAAAAACTATTTCTTTGGCGAAACGGCTATTTCGAGTTTTGGGAACCGAAAACTACCTTTTGAACCACTATCACTGCTAGATGACGATGACATTCTGGACTTCTTTAAAGGCTGAGCAATTCCACCAGCACCCTCAATCCTAACCTCACTTTCATCTGTCACTTCATATGAACCTTTACTTTTTGAGCTAAAACCTCCAATTGTAGCAAACTTCAACTTTCCTTTTTTGCCTTTAACCTTTGTTTCTCCAGCATCTATTGAAATGTTGCCACCCTCAGCCTCTAAGTGCCCTTCAGTAGAAACAGGGGAAGCTAAACCTCCCTCATCACTTATAGAGGATGTGTGATGTCGTGATTTTTTGAAGAGGTCAAGGGAGGCAGATTTACTCTTTGGTGAAACTTTAAATCCAGAGCTTCCTTCTACTGCCAACTTGCCACTTGTCAATTCCCCAGAACTAAGACTCAACTCCTTAGACACATTTGCACCACCTTTAGCTGTAAGATCAGCATCATCTCCCTCAACAGTAAGATCAGCTGCACTGCCACCTTTAGATTTAGTTTTGGCAAATAGTTTTGGCATTTTGACTTTTACTTTTCCACCACTGCTTTTCATATCAGTGCTCTGCATTTCTAGATTTTGGGAACTAACTTTAGCACCAGCAGACAATTCACCTGAACCTACATCTACTCCCATCTCTCTCCCTTCTACTTTAGGCAATGCAACACCAAACTTTGGTATTTTCATTTTAGGAAAGGTTACATTACCTTCTTGGTACTCAACCCCAGATAATGATGCATCTGACTTCATGCCAAACCCACTTGCAGCCTCTCCCTTTTGTGCCCTCACATTAAAGCCTGGTATTTCAATGCTCCCTTTTACTCCTTTTTGTTCAGTGAGATTTGAATCAGCATCTAAAGCCACACCATGGACATTTACAGAAGGCATTTTAACATTGCCTTTTCCATTAATGCCGGATCCTGCTACACTGACATCTGGGGAATGCAAGGTCTCCAATGTTGCACCTCTAACATCCAGTTCAGGAGTTTTTAATTTAGAGCCAGAGATGCTGATTTTTGGCATTTTTATTTTCTCCCCTTTTATTTTTAAATTTGGACTGTCCAAACTTGCATCTGGTGTCTGAATATCAGCTTTAAGGCTTGCAGATGGCAAATCAATATCAGATGATTTTATAGTTCCAGAACCAGATAAACTACCTTTAACTTTTGGAGATTTGATGTCAAATTCTACATCAGGAAAATGTAACTTTCCAAAAAAGGGTTTCTTTACTTTGGTTGACTTCAACTGTACATCAGGTTCATTTGTCTCCAACTTTACAATTTCAGTATTCATATCACCATCAAAGGTTTTAGACTTCCCTTTCCCTTTAGTCAATTTGAATTTACCTTTCTTTCCTTTCACATCTATGTTCATATCAGGTCCTTCTAAACTACCACCAGCATCAGGAATATCTGCATCCAATTTTGGGCTCTTAACTCCAAGAGAAAATTTTGACTTCTTTGTTTTTGGCAACTTGATGTTTGCATCTGGTCCACTAATGTTGACATCAGGGCTTTTGACATCAAAGCTCGCCTTAATATCTTTTTCAGGTACTGAAAGACTGCCACCGGAAGGCTTTACTCCAAAGTTGGGCCCTTTAAATTTTGGGAACTTAACATGTTTTAAACCCACCTCAGTTCCCTCAATGTCAAGATCAGGGGCATTAACATCAATTTCAGGTCCTTTGATATCAACATCAGCTTTTGGGAGATTGATGTCAACATCTGGACCATCCACTTTAGGACCTTTCAGTCCAAATGATGGCATTTTGATTTTTGGCATTTTTACGCTACCTTCTGGGCCCTGTATATCAACATCAGGACCTTCAATGCCCACTTTTGGAGCATTTATGTCACCTGTTATCTTTGGTCCAGAAACATCCAAATCACCCTTGACTTTAGGGCCTTTTAGATTTAAGTTGACATCTGGCATAGAGATCTTTGGACCAGATGTGGAAGGCATTTTGAACTTGGGACCTTTGATTTTCCCCTCAGGTCCTTCAATGTCAAGATCAGGAGTTCTAATGTCCATTCCAGGTCCTTTAATACCAACATCTGCTTTTGGGAGACTGATGTCAACATCCGCGCCCTCGAATTTAGGACCTTTAAGTCCAAATGATGGCATTTTGATTTTTGGCATCTTAAAACCACCCTCAGGACCCTCAAGGTCTGGGCCTTCAATTTCAACTTTTGGTCCTTTAAAATCTCCTTCAACTTTTGGAACTGACATGTCAAAATCACCTTTCAGTTTTGGACCTTTCAGGTTGAAGTCAACATCTGGCATAGAGATCTTTGGACCAGATAGAGAAGGCATTTTGAACTTAGGACCTTTGATTTTCCCTTCAGGTCCCTCAAAGTCAAGATCAGGAGTTTTGATATCAATTGCAGTTCCTTTAACATCAACATTTGCTTTTGGGAGATTGATGTCAACATCTGGGCACTCCACTTTAGGTCCTTTGAGTCCAAATGATGGCATTTTTATTTTGGGCATCTTGAAGCCTCCTTCTAGGCCTTCTAGATCAACATCAGGACCTTCAATGTCCACTTTTGGAGCATTTATTTCCCCTGCAATCTTTGGTCCAGAAACATCCATATCACCCTTGACTTTGGGGCCTTTAAGATTTACGTTAACGTCAGGCATAGAGATCTTTGGACCAGATATGGAAGGCATTTTAAACTTGGGACCTTTGATTTTTCCCTCAGGTCCCTCAGTGTCAAGATCGGGAGTTTTGATGTCAATTTCAGGTCCTTTAAAATCTGCTTTTGGGAGACTGATGTCAAAATCTGGGCCCTCCACTTTGGGACCTTTAAGTCCAAATGATGGCATTTTGATCTTTGGCATCTTAAAACCACCCTCAGGTCCCTCTAGGTCTGGACCTTCAATTTCAACTTTTGGTCCTTTAATATCTCCTTCAAATTTTGGAACAGACATGTCAACATCACCTTTCAGTTTTGGACCTTTCAGGTTAAAGTCAACATCTGGCATAGAAATCTTTGGACCAGAGACTGATGGCATCTTGAATTTGGGGCCCTTGATTTTTCCCTCAGGTCCCTCAATGTCAAGCTCTGGGCCCTTGATATCTACTTCTGGTGCTTTAATGTCTCCTTTAACTTTTGGAACCGATACATCAACATCACCTTTCAGTTTTGGACCTTTCAGGTTGAAGTCAACATCTGGCATGGAAATCTTCGGACCGGAGATTGATGGCATCTTGAATTTGGGGCCTTTGATGTTTCCCTCAGGTCCTTCAATGTCAAGCTCTGGAGCTTTCATATCCACATCTGGCACCTTAACCTCAAAATCAGCTTTAGGGATTTTCACATGAACATCTGGACCTTCCACTTTTGGACCCTTGAGTCCGAATGATGGCATTTTGAACTTTGGCATCTTAAAACCACCCTCAGGACCTTCAAGGTCTGGGCCTTCAATTTCTACTTTTGGTGCTTTAATATCTCCTTCCACTTTTGGAATGGAAACATCAACATCACCTTTGAATTTTGGACCTTTCAGGTTGAAGTCAACATCTGGCATAGAGACCTTTGGACCAGATATGGAAGGCATTTTGAACTTGGGACCTTTGATTTTCCCATCAGGTCCCTCAATGTCAAGATCGGGAGTTTTGATGTCAATTTCAGGTCTTTTAACATCAACATCTGCTTTTGGGAGATTGATGTCAACATCTGGGCCCTCAATTTTAGGACCTTTAAATCCAAATGATGGCATTTTGATCTTTGGCATCTTAAAACCACCCTCAGGACCCTCAAGGTCTGGGCCTTCAATTTCAACTTTTGGTCCTTTAATATCTCCTTCCACGTTAGGAATGGACACATCAACATCACCTTTCAGTTTTGGTCCTTTCAGGTTGAAGTCAACATCTGGCATAGAAATCTTTGGACCAGAGACAGATGGCATCTTGAATTTGGGGCCCTTGATTTTTCCCTCAGGTCCCTCAATGTCAAGCTCTGGGCCCTTGATATCTACTTCTGGTGCTTTAATGTCTCCTTTAACTTTTGGAACAGATACATCAACATCACCTTTCAGTTTTGGCCCTTTCAGGTTGAAGTCAACATCTGGCATGGAAATCTTTGGACCAGATATTGATGGCATCTTGAATTTGGGGCCCTTCATTTTTCCATCAGGTCCTTCAATGTCAAGCTCTGGAGCTTTAATTTCCAGATCTGGTGCCTTAACCTCAATATCAGCCTTAGGGATTTTCACATCAACATCTGGACTCTCCACTTTTGGACCCTTGAGTCCGAATGATGGCATTTTGAACTTTGGCATCTTAAAACCACCCTCAGGACCCTCTATATCAACATCAGGACCTTCAATGTCCACTTTTGGAGCCTTTATGTCACCTTCAATCTTGGGCCCAGAGACATCTATATCACCCTTGACTTTTGGACCTTTCATGTTAAAGTCTACATCTGGCATGGAGATGTTTGGACCAGATATAGAAGGCATTTTGAACTTAGGACCTTTGATTTTCCCTTCAGGTCCCTCAATGTCAAGATCAGGAGTTTTGATGTCAATTTTAGGTCCTTTAACATCAACATCTGCTTTTGGGAAATTGATGTCAACATCTGGGCCCTCCATTTTGGGACCTTTAAGTCCAAATGATGGCATTTTTATTTTGGGCATCTTGAAGCCTCCTTCTGGGCCCTCTATATCAACATCAGGACCTTCAATGTTCACTTTTGGAGCCTTTATGTCCCCTGCAATTTTCGGTCCAGAAACATCCATATCACCTTTGACTTTGGGGCTTTTAAGATTTAAGTTAACATCTGGCATAGAGATCTTTGGGCCAGATATGGAAGGCATTTTGAACTTGGGACCTTTGATTTTGCCCTCAGGTCCCTCAATGTCAAGATCAGGAGTTTCAATGTCAATATCAGGTCCTTTAACATCAACATCTGCTTTTGGGAGATTGAAGTCAACATCTGGGCCCTCTACTTTAGGACCCTTGAGTCCAAATGATGGCATTTTCATCTTTGGCATCTTAAAACCACCTTCTGGGCCCTCTATATTAACATCAGGACCTTCAATGTCCACTTTTGGAACATTTATGTCAACATCACCTTTGAGTTTTGGACCTTTCAGGTTAAAGTCTACATCTGGCATAGAGATCTTTGGACCAGATAAAGAAGGCATTTTGAACTTGGGACCTTTGATTTTCCCATCAGGTCCCCCAATATCAAGATCAGGAGTTTTGATGTCAATTTCAGGTCCTTTAACATCAACATCTGCTTTTGGGAGATTAATGTCAAGATCTGGGCCTTCCACTTTAGGACCCTTGAGTCCGAATGATGGCATTTTGAACTTAGGCATCTTCAAGCCACCTTCTGGGCCTTCTATATTAACATCAGGACCTTCAATGTCCACTTTTGGAACATTTATGTCACCAGCAATCTTGGGTCCAGAGACATCTATATCACCCTTGACTTTCGGACTTTTCAGGTTGAAGTCTACATCTGGCATAGAGATCTTTGGACCAGACATAGAAGGCATTTTGAACTTGGGACCTTTGATTTTCCCTTCAGGTCCCTCAATGTCTAGATCAGGAGTTTTGATGTCAATGTCTGGTGATTTTATACTGACATCACTAGTAGGCACACTAACATCAATATCTCCTTTGGGTGACTTAAAACCAAATTTTGGCATTTTAAATTTTGGCATCTTGAACTTTGACTTTTTCACGTTTGGTTCCGGAATATTAACCTCAATGTTAGGAGATTCAGGACCAGATACTGATGGAATCTTTAGTTTTGGGCCCTTAATTTTTCCTTCAGGTACTTCCATGTCCAGTTCTGGCCCCTTGATATCCACAACAGGTGTTTTAATGTCTCCTTCAACTTTTGGAAGAGACATGTCAACATCACCTTTCATTTTTGGCCCTTTCAAGTTAAAATCCACATCAGGCATAGAAACCTTTGGACCAGAAATAGATGGCATCTTGAATTTGGGGCCCTTGATTTTTCCATCTGGTCCCCCAAGATCAAGCTCTGGGCCCTTGAAATCCACATCAGGCATTTTAAATTCTCCTTCAACTTTTGGAACAGACACATCAACATCACCTTTGAGTTTTGGACCTTTCAGGTTGAAGTCAACATCTGGCATAGAGATCTTTGGACCAGATATGGAAGGCATTTTGAACTTGGGACCTTTAATTTTCCCCTCAGGTCCCTCAATGTCAAGATCAGGTCCTTTAACATCAACATCTGCTTTGGGGAGATTGATATCAACATCTGGACCCTCCACTTTTGGACCTTTTAGTCCAAATGATGGCATTTTGATCTTTGGCATCTTAAAACCACCCTCAAGACCCTCAAGATCTGGGCCTTCAATTTCAACTTTCGGCCCTTTAATATCTCCTTTAACTTCTGGAACAGACAAATCAGTATCACCTTTCAGTTTTGGACCTTTCAGGTTGAAGTCAACATCTGGCATAGAAATCTTTGGGCCAGTGAGAGATGGCATCTTGAATTTGGGACCCTTAATTTTTCCCTCAGGTCCCTCAATGTCAAGCTCTGGGCCCTTGATATCTACTTCTGGTGCTTTAATGTCTCCTTTAACTTTTGGAACTGATACATCAACATCCCCTTTTAGTTTTGGACCTTTCAGGTTGAAGTCAATATCTGGCATAGAAACTTTTGGACCGGAGATTGATGGCATCTTGAATTTGGGGCCCTTGATTTTTCCCTCAGGTCCTTCAAAGTCAAGCTCTGGAGCTTTAATATCCACATCTGGTGCCTTTACTTCAATATCAGCTTTAGGAATTTTCACATCAATATCTGGACCCTCCACTTTAGGACCCTTGAGTCCAAAAGATGGCATTTTGAACTTTGGCATCTTAAAACCACCCTCAGGACCCTCAAGGTCTGGTCCTTCAATTTCCAATTTTGGTGCTTTAATATCTCCTTCCACTTTTGGAATAGACACATCAACATCACCCTTTAGTTTAGGACCTTTCAGGTTGAAGTCAACATCTGGCATAGAGATCTTTGGACCAGACATGGAAGGCATTTTGAACTTGGGACCTTTGATTTTCCCCTCAGGCCCCTCAATGTCAAGATCAGGAGTTTTGATGTCGATTGCAGGTCCTTTAACATCAACATCGGCTTTTGGAAGATTTATGTCAACCTCTGGGCCTTCCAGTTTTGGACCCTTGAGTCCAAAAGATGGCATTTTGAACTTTGGCATCTTAAAACCACCCTCAGGACCCTCAAGGTCTGGGCCTTCAATTTCCAATTTTGGTGCTTTAATATCTCCTTCCACTTTTGGAATAGACACATCAACATCACCCTTTAGTTTAGGACCTTTCAGGTTGAAGTCAACATCTGGCATAGAGATCTTTGGACCAGACATGGAAGGCATTTTGAACTTGGGACCTTTGATTTTCCCCTCAGGTCCCTCAATGTCAAGATCAGGAGTTTTGATGTCAATTTCAGGTCCTTTAACATCTGCTTTTGGGAGATTTATGTCAAAATCTGGGCCTTCCACTTTTGGACCCTTCAGTCCAAAAGATGGCATTTTGAACTTTGGCATCTTAAAACCACCCTCAGGACCCTCAAGGTCTGGGCCTTCAATTTCCACTTTTGGTGCTTTAATACCTCCCTCCACTTTTGGAACAGACACATCAACATCACCCTTGAGTTTGGGACCTTTCAGGTTGAAATCAACATCTGGCATAGATATCTTTGGACCAGACATGGAAGGCATTTTGAACTTGGGACCTTTGATTTTGCCCTCAGGCCCCTCAATGTCAACATCAGGAGTTTTGATGTCAATTTCAGGTCCTTTAACATCAACATTGGCTTTTGAGAGATTTATGTCAATATCTGGGCCTTCCACTTTTGGACCCTTCAGTCCAAAAGATGGCATTTTGAACTTTGGCATCTTAAAACCACCCTCAGGACCCTCAAGGTCGGGGCCTTCAATTTCCACTTTTGGTGCTTTAATATCTCCTTCCACTTTTGGAACAGACACATCAACATCACCCTTTAGTTTAGGACCTTTCAAGTTGAAGTCAACATCTGGCATAGAGATCTTTGGACCGGATATAGATGGCATCTTGAATTTGGAGCCCTTGATTTTCCCCTCAGGTCCCTCAAGGTCTGGGCCTTCAATTTCCACTTTTGGAGCTTTAATATCTCCTCCCACTTTTGGAACAGACACATCAACATCACCTTTGAGTTTGGGACCTTTGAGGTTGAAGTCAACATCTGGCATAGAGATCTTTGGACCAGATATGGAAGGCATTTTGAACTTGGGACCTTTGATTTTCCCATCAGGTCCTTCAATGTCAAGATCAGGAGTTTTGATGTCAATTTCAGGTCCTTTAACATCTGCTTTTGGGAGATTGATGTCAACATCTGGGCCTTCCACTTTTGGACCCTTCAGTCCAAATGATGGCATTTTGAACTTTGGCATCTTAAAACCACCCTCAGGACCCTCAAGGTCTGGGCCTTCAATTTCCACTTTTGGTGCTTTAATATCGCCTTCCATTTTAGGAACAGACACATCAACATCACCTTTCAGTTTTGGACCTTTCAGGTTGAAGTCAACATCTGGCATTGAAATCTTTGGACCGGTGATAGATGGCATCTTGAATTTGGATCCCTTGATTTTTCCCTCTGGTCCCTCAATGTCAAGCTCTGGGCCCTTGATATCTACTTCTGGTCCTTTAATGTCTCCTTTAACTTTTGGAACAGACACATCAACATCACCTTTCAATTTTGGACCTTTCAGGTTGAAGTCAACATCTGGCATAGAGATCTTTGGACCGGAGATAGATGGCATCTTGAATTTGGAGCCCTTGATTTTCCCCTCAGGTCCATCAAGGTCTGGGCCTTCAATTTCCACTTTTGGTGCTTTAATATCTCCTTCAACTTTTAGAATGGACACATCACCTTTGAGTTTGGGACCTTTCAGGTTGTAGTCAACATCTGGCATAGAGATCTTTGGACCGGAGATAGATGGCATCTTGAATTTAGAGCCCTTGATTTTCCCATCAGGTCCTTCAATGTCAAGATCAGCAGTTTTGATGTCAATTTCAGGTCCTTTAAAATCTGCTTTTGGGAGATTGATGTCAACATCTGGGCCCTCCATTTTAGGACCTTTAAGTCCAAATGATGGCATTTTGATCTTTGGCATCTTAAAACCACCCTCAGGACCCTCAAGGTCCGGGCCTTCAATTTCAACTTTCGGTCCTTTAATATCTCCTTCCATTTTAGGAACAGACACATCAACATCACCTTTCAGTTTGGGACCTTTCAGGTTGAAGTCAACATCTGGCATTGAAATCTTTGGGCCAGAGAGAGATGGCATCTTGAATTTGGGGCCTTTGATTTTTCCCTCAGGTCCTTCAATGTCAAGCTCTGGAGCTTTAATATCCACATCAGGTGACTTAACCTCAATATCAGCTTTAGGGATTTTCACATCAACATCTGGACCCTCCACTTTTGGACCCTTGAGTCCGAATGATGGCATTTTGAACTTCGGCATCTTAAAACCACCTTCAGGGCCCTCAAGGTCTGGGCCTTCAATTTCCACTTTTGGTGCTTTAATATCTCCTTCTATTTTAGGAACAGACACATCAACATCACCTTTCAGTTTTGGACCTTTCAGGTTGAAGTCAACATCAGGCATAGAAATCTTTGGACCGGAGATAGATGGCATCTTGAATTTGGATCCCTTGATTTTTCCCTCTGGTCCCTCAATGTCAAGCTCTGGGCCCTTGATATCTACTTCTGGTCCTTTAATGTCTCCTTTAACTTTTGGAACAGACACATCAACATCACCTTTCAGTTTTGGACCTTTCAGGTTGAAGTCAACATCTGGCATAGAGATCTTTGGACCGGAGATAGATGGCATCTTGAATTTGGAGCCCTTGATTTTCCCCTCAGGTCCATCAAGGTCTGGTTCTTCAATTTCCACTTTTGGTGCTTTAATATCTCCTTCAACTTTTGGAATGGACACATCACCTTTGAGTTTGGGACCTCTCAGGTTGAAGTCAACATCTGGCATAGAGATCTTTGGACCGGAGATAGATGGCATCTTGAATTTAGAGCCCTTGATTTTCCCATCAGGTCCTTCAATGTCAAGATCAGCAGTTTTGATGTCAATTTCAGGTCCTTTAAAATCTGCTTTTGGGAGATTGATGTCAACATCTGGGCCCTCCATTTTAGGACCTTTAAGTCCAAATGATGGCATTTTGATCTTTGGCATCTTAAAACCACCCTCATGACCCTCAAGGTCTGGGCCTTCAATTTCAACTTTCGGTCCTTTAATATCTCCTTCCATTTTAGGAACAGACACATCAACATCACCTTTCAGTTTTGGACCTTTCAGGTTGAAGTCAACATCTGGCATTGAAATCTTTGGGCCAGAGAGAGATGGCATCTTGAATTTGGGGCCTTTGATTTTTCCCTCAGGTCCTTCAATGTCAAGCTCTGGAGCTTTAATATCCACATCAGGTGACTTAACTTCAATATCAGCTTTAGGGATTTTCACATCAACATCTGGACCCTCCACTTTTGGACCCTTGAGTCCGAATGATGGCATTTTGAACTTCGGCATCTTAAAACCACCTTCAGGGCCCTCAAGGTCTGGGCCTTCAATTTCCACTTTTGGTGCTTTAATATCTCCTTCCATTTTAGGAACAGACACATCAACATCACCTTTCAGTTTTGGACCTTTCAGGTTGAAGTCAACATCAGGCATAGAAATCTTTGGACCAGATATAGATGGCATCTTGAATTTGGATCCCTTGATTTTTCCCTCTGGTCCCTCAATGTCAAGCTCTGGGCCCTTGATATCTACTTCTGGTCCTTTCATGTCTCCTTTAACTTTTGGAACAGATACATCAACATCACCTTTCAGTTTTGGACCTTTCAGGTTGAAGTCAACATCTGGCATAGAAATCTTTGGACCGGAGATAGATGGCATCTTGAATTTGGAGCCCTTGATTTTCCCCTCAGGTCCATCAAGGTCTGGGCCTTCAATTTCCACTTTTGGTGCTTTAATATCTCCTTCAACTTTTGGAACAGACACATCAACATCACCTTTCAGTTTTGGACCTTTCAGGTTGAAGTCAACATCTGGCATAGAGATCTTTGGACCGGAGATAGATGGCATCTTGAATTTAGAGCCCTTGATTTTCCCATCAGGTCCTTCAGTGTCAAGATCAGCAGTTTTGATGTCAATTTCAGGTCCTTTAAAATCTGCTTTTGGGAGATTGATGTCAACATCTGGGCCCTCCATTTTAGGACCTTTCAGTCCAAATGATGGCATTTTGATCTTTGGCATCTTAAAACCACCCTCAGGACCCTCAAGGTCTGGGCCTTCAATTTCCACTTTTGGTGCTTTAATATCTCCTTCAAGTTTTGGAATGGACACATCACCTTTGAGTTTGGGACCTTTCAGGTTGAAGTCAACATCTGGCATAGAGATCTTTGGACCGGAGATAGATGGCATCTTGAATTTAGAGCCCTTGATTTTCCCATCAGGTCCTTCAATGTCAAGATCAGCAGTTTTGATGTCAATTTCAGGTCCTTTAAAATCTGCTTTTGGGAGATTGATGTCAACATCTGGGCCCTCCATTTTAGGACCTTTAAGTCCAAATGATGGCATTTTGATCTTTGGCATCTTAAAACCACCCTCAGGACCCTCAAGGTCTGGGCCTTCAATTTCAACTTTCGGTCCTTTAATATCTCCTTCCATTTTAGGAACAGACACATCAACATCACCTTTTAGTTTTGGACCTTTCAGGTTGAAGTCAACATCTGGCATTGAAATCTTTGGGCCAGAGAGAGATGGCATCTTGAATTTGGGGCCTTTGATTTTTCCCTCTGGTCCCTCAATGTCAAGCTCTGGGCCCTTGATATCTACTTCTGGTCCTTTAATGTCTCCTTTAACTTTTGGAACAGACATATCAACATCACCTTTCAGTTTTGGACCTTTCAGGTTAAAGTCAACATCTGGCATGGAGATCTTTGGACCAGACATGGAAGGCATTTTGAACTTGGGACCTTTGATTTTCCCCTCAGGCCCCTCAATGTCAAGATCAGGAGTTTTGATGTCAATTTCAGGTCCTTTAACATTAACATCTGTTTTTGGAAGATTGATGTCAACATCTGGGCCCTCAATTTTGGGACCTTTAAATCCAAATGATGGCATTTTGATCTTTGGCATCTTAAAACCACCCTCAGGACCCTCAAGGTCTGGGCCTTCAATTTCAACTTTCGGTCCTTTAATATCTCCTTCCATTTTAGGAACAGACACATCAACATCACCTTTTAGTTTTGGACCTTTCAGGTTGAAGTCAACATCTGGCATAGAAATCTTTGGACCAGATATAGATGGCATCTTGAATTTGGATCCCTTTATTTTTCCCTCTGGTCCCTCAATGTCAAGCTCTGGGCCCTTGATATCAACTTCTGGTGCTTTAATGTCTCCTTTAACTTTTGGAACTGATACATCAACATCACCTTTCAGTTTTGGACCTTTCAGGTTGAAGTCAACATCTGGCATTGAAATCTTTGGGCCAGAGAGAGAGGGCATCTTGAATTTGGGGCCCTTGATTTTTCCCTCAGGTCCTTCGATATCAAGCTCTGGAGCTTTAATAGCCACATCTGGTGCCTTAACCTCAATATCAGTTTTAGGGATTTTCACATCAACATCTGGACCCTCCACTTTTGGACCCTTGAGTCCGAATGATGGCATTTTGAACTTCGGCATCTTAAATCCACCTTCAGGGCCCTCAAGGTCTGGGCCTTCAATTTCCACTTTTGGTGCTTTGATATCTCCTTCCACTTTTGGAACAGACACATCAACATCACCTTTGAGTTTGGGACCTTTCAGGTTGAAGTCAACATCTGGCATAGAGATCTTTGGACCAGACATGGAAGGCATTTTGTACTTGGGGCCTTTGATTTTCCCCTCAGGTCCCTCAACGTAAAGATCAGGAATTTCAGGTCCTTTAACATCAACACCTGCTTTTGGAAGATTGATGTCAACATCTGGGCCCTCCACTTTGGGACCTTTAATTCCAAATGATGGCATTTTGATCTTTGGCATCTTAAAACCACCTTCAGGACCTTCAAGGTCTAGGCCTTCAATTTCAACTTTCGGCCCTTTAATATCTCCTTCCGCTTTAGGAACAGACCTATCAACATCACCTTTCAAATTTGGACCTTTCAGGTTGAAGTCAACATCTGGCATAGAGATCTTTGGACCAGATATGGAAGGCATTTTGAACTTGGGACCTTTGATTTTGCCCTCAGGTCCTTCAATGTCAAGATCAGGAGCTTTGATGTCAATTTCAGGTCCTTTAACATCAACATCTGCTTTTGGGAGATTGATGTCAACATCTGGGCCCTCCATTTTAGGACCTTTAATTCCAAATGATGGCATTTTGATCTTTGGCATCTTAAAACCACCCTCAGGACCTTCAAGATCTGGGCCTTCAATTTCAACTTTTGGTGCTTTAATTTGTCCTTCCACTTTTGGAATGGACACATCAACATCGCCTTTCATTTTGGGACCTTTCAGGTTGAAGTCAACATCTGGCATTGAGATCTTTGGACCAGATATGGAAGGCATTTTGAACTTGGTACCTTTGATTTTCCCCTCAGGTCCGTCAATGTCAAGATCAGGAGCTTTGAGGTCAATTTCAGGTCCTTTAACATCAACATCTGCTTTTGGGAGATTGATGTCAACATCTGGGCCCTCTGTTTTAGGACCTTTAAATCCAAACGATGGCATTTTGATCTTTGGCATCTTAAAACCCCCCTCATGACCCTCAAAGTCTGGGCCTTCAATTTCAACTTTTGGTGCTTTAATATCTCCTTCCACTTTAGGAATGGACACATCAACATCACCTTTCAGTTTTGGTCCTTTCAGGTTGAAGTCAACATCTGGCATAGAAATCTTTGGGCCAGAGATAGATGGCATCTTTAATTTGGGGCCCTTGATTTTTCCTTCAGGTCCCTCAATGTCAAGCTCAGGGCCCTTGATATCTACTTCTGGTGCTTTAATGTCTCCTTTAACTTTTGGAACTGATACACCAACATCACCTTTCAGTTTTGGCCCTTTCTGGTTGAAGTCAACATCTGGCATGGAAATTTTTGGACCAGAGATTGCTGGCATCTTGAATTTGGGGCCCTTGATCTTTCCTTCAGGTCCTTCAATGTCAAGCTCTGGAGCATTAATATCTACATCTGGTGCCTTAACCTCAATATCACCTTTAGGAATTTTCACATCAACATCTGGACCCTCCACTTTGGGACCCTTGAATCCAAATGATGGCATTTTGATCTTTGGCATCTTAAAACCACCCTCAGGACCCTCTAGGTCTGGGCCTTCAATTTCTACTTTTGGTGCTTTAATATCTCCTTCCACTTTTGGAACAGACACGTCAACTTCTCCTTTCAGTTTTGGACCTTTTAGGTTGAAATCAACATCTGGCATAGAAATCTTTGGACCAGAGACAGATGGCATCTTGAATTTGGAGCCCTTGAGTTTTCCATCAGGTCCCTCAATGTTAAGCTCTGGAACCTTCCTATCCACATCTGTAGCTTTAATTTCTATATCTGCTTTGGGAAAATGTATGCCAACATCAGGGGCCTCTACTTTTGGACCTTTGATTCCAAAGGAGGGCATCTTGATTTTTGGTAGCTTAAAACCACCCTCAAAATCCTCAGTGCCAGGGCCTTCAACTTCAACTTTCGGTGTTGTAATATCTCCTTTCACTTTTGGAGTGGACACGTTGACATCACCTTTCAGTGTTGGCCCTTTCAAGTTTAAGTCCACATCAGGTACAGTAATCTTTGGACCGGAGATTGATGTTATCTTGACATTGCTGTCTTTAACTTTTCCATCAGATCCCTC
Source organism: Anabarilius grahami (assembly GCA_003731715.1). Taxonomy (NCBI): domain Eukaryota; kingdom Metazoa; phylum Chordata; class Actinopteri; order Cypriniformes; family Xenocyprididae; genus Anabarilius; species Anabarilius grahami. Next base: position 1,595,545 of record RJVU01035834.1, read on the forward strand.
AATGTTAAACTCTGGAGTCTTGATATCCACACCCTTCTCTTCTGAAAATTTCATTCCAAATGAGGGCATTTTTACCTTTGAAACAGTAAATTCACCCTTACTACACTCAAGATCTGATTCTTTGATTTCAACTTTTGGTGACGTAACATTCCCTTCAACTTTTGGAATGGACACGTTAACATCTCCTTTCACTTTTTGTCCTTTCAGGTTTAAGTCCACATGTGGCATATAAATTCCCTGACCAGAGATTGATGGCATGTTAAATTTTGCATCTTTGACTTTAATCTCATGTCCTTCAGTGTGAAGCTCTGGACCCCTGATGTCTGACTGTGTAACTTTAACATTAGCTTCAGGGAGACTTCCTACTGTACCTTCAAGTCCAAATGATGGTAGTTTTACATCAGTACCCAAATTGGAGCCCTCCAAATTAGTGCCTTTCACTCTAAACGATGAAGCTGACAGATCCTGATTGCCAGTTATGTTAAAACCTCTTTGACTAACATCTTTGAGATTTTGATTGTTATAAATCACTTCTACATTAGGACCTTCTACAGTAAACTGTTTAGTTCCAAATTTTGGATCTTTCACATGGGGTCTCGTGAGTTCACCACCAATTTCCTCCGCATGAACAACTGATCCACTATTTTCCACTTTTGGTAACTTGATTTTACCTTCACCATCTGGGATGGAAAAATCTGAACCCTGGCTGATTTCAGCTTTAGGATGTTTAATATTTACCTTGGGCCTTTGAACATCTATGGTAAATTTAGACAATTTGGTTTTATCATCAGACCCATCCTTAAGGGCTTCAGACAAAAATTCCTTGCCAATACTGCCCCCAGTATCTCCACTAATGGAAAACCCTGAAACACGAGTGTCCAGAACAGGGCCCTTAACTGTAGCAAACCCAGTTTCTTTTATCTTACTTGATGCTTTAAAACCAGCTTCCATTGGAGAAGAAACATTTCCCACATCTTTGTCTAACCCCATGGTTACTTTGCCAGAGAGATCACTCTTGCCTGTAGAAGTTTCAGTCCATCCAAAACGTTCTATCACCCTCTGTTCTTTTCCCCCTGACAGTCCAGTGTCTGACACATTAATTGTAATCTCTCTCCCACTACCATCTAATTCACTTGTTGCTGTGATAGATCCTGTGCTACAGTGCTTCACAGAGGAGCCAGTGATATGGGGCCCACCAAGAGATATGTCGCCCATTTTTATACCTCCGTGTGCACTGCTAACAAGGCTACTATGTGGTAATCTGATTTGAGAAGAATCCCCCTCCGACTGCTCATGCTGCAAGACTTGCATTTTGAACTCAGGGCTTGAGTAATCAATCTGCTGACTAGTCCCCCCCGGCATGTCCACAGTGTAGGTAGTTATTCTCCGAGTGATTGTGGTAACGGTGCAACCATCACTACTTGTGCTGCTGTGGCGTTCTGTGCGCACATCAACACCCTCAGCAAGATCCTCAGACTTCAGTCTTGGTTTAATCTTCTTAGTGTAGATTCTTTTGTAGTCTTCGTCATCTCCACTCTAAAGGAAAAGAAGTTTCAAATTAGTATGATATTCCATGTCTGTGTTTACATGTATGAAATAAATATACAAAAATAAATTAGTTAAATTAGTTAAATGTGGAAATACTGACCATACTAAAATCAGTTGACACACTGTAGCAATGTTTGTTCTAATAAAATGTGTACCAAGGCTGAATCACAAGATTTGAAATTATTAAAAATCTATGGTTTACATGGTCATGGTGCTGGTCCCATATAACACATGGACCAACAACTGAGGTCACCTTACCAGGAGAATGTCTGAACTAGAGCCTCCTAACCCTCCACGTCCTTCCCAGGACAATGTCCCCATTGGAGAGCGGCAAGGTGACTTGTCTCCAGTCTTGTTTTGCAATTTTAGTCCAACCTTATGTCGGTTTAGAGTCTTCAGTAGGTCAGCTGTTTCTTCTGAGCTCATGTTGTCAAAGTAAATGGTGGCCCCAACAATTTGGTCACCTGTAACAAAGGGCAGTACATGAAAAGTTCAAAGTAAACAATATGTAAATTATATTTAGAAGAACTACAAGAGCATTAGCTCATAGACAATAGCCAAACACCAAAAAAGGAAATGCTGCTCAAATGTTGCGCTTAGAATCAAACATTCTAGAAATATTAAAAAACAATGTTTTCTAAATGTTTGCACATTACATCAGAAAATGCAGGTTTATTTTAACTACATACCTTCATATACTTTCCCAGTATGAGCAGCAGGGGACTCTTCTTTCACCTCTTTGACAAAAATCTCTCCTTGACCTTTTTGTTCTATGGTGAGCCCATGCTTATCAGGGCCCATCCACTGTGGGAAAAGCACTTCCCTTGTGTCCTGCTCGTCAGCCATCTTTAAAAAATAAATAAATAAATAAAATGAGAAAACATTACAATGAAACAGAGAAGAACTGTTATAATACAATTCCAAATAGACTAGGTCTGTGTTGCCTAATGTGAAGTTTTGATTGAGTTACAAGTGAGCACAAGCAATTATCTTAAAAATGTCATACAAAACTTACAAAAGGATTTTCAGTAATTGACAATGTTTGCAGTGCTATGCTGTAAATTACATGTAGCTATAAACATCAAATAGCTATAACACGTTTCCATATATTCAGCATACCTCTAAATGTGTTGCTTCTTCACCTGTCCCCTAGTGTGGACCGTGTCAGCACTTGTTCTTTCCTTAATACAAAAAAAAAGAAAAAGTTAGTGTCTTGAATTTAAGTTTTTACAGATAGGTTTATGAGATTATGTTCATACAATTTAATCTTATTGAACAACTGTAAATGAGGATCAAGCTGCGACCACTAGATGGCAATACAATCTCCAACAAAAAATTGAAGTAAACAAGCATGATTTCTCTTTGGGAACTCAGCACATCCTTCTAGTTTGAACAGACTATCTGTCTCCCATGTCTTTCTTCAGCATCGATACAAAGTGCTAAACTGCATAGAAAAAAAAAAAAACTTTACAACAAGAGCAATAACTTCTTACGTATTGCAAATTATCCAAAAGCTACAGTCACTAAGGCCCGGTTTCACAGACAGGGCTTAGACTTAGGCCTTAGTTTAATTAGGGTATTTAAGTAGCTTTTATAAACGTACCCTAAAAAAAAACATTACTGGTGTGCATCTTGAGACAAAACTATGGCTCTGACATTTTAAGATATGTCAGTGCATGTTACTTTCAGTTAAAACAGTTCAAACATGCATTTTAGTCTAGGAGTAGCTTAAGCCTTGTCTGTGAAACCAGGGGTAAATGTATTAAGCTCAGTTTAGTATACCAGCTTAAACATATACAAAAACCGTCTGATATCCTTAAAATGAATATCAAACAGTAGCTTGCAGAGCTGGGAGGTTTTTAATTGATAATCATTGCTTAACATGGAGTTATTTAGCTGACATGTGGGCCTGCCATTCCAGCTTTCAAAACAAATAGTTCTTTGTTTCAGAGATATCACCCCCTCACAATCATCCACCCTACAATTACACAGGACCTCTTGGATATGAAAACACCTACATGCATATTTCACTAAACATTTGCAAATGAAGTTCTAGTTTATTTTAATTATAAAAACACTTGCCAGTGACAAAGAAAAACCAAAAATAAACATCAAAATGTTTGGACCTTGATACCGTGGCACTGAATTTATTTTCTTGTATGATCTCAGGATAACTGTGTGTAATAGCAGTGACATAATATAAACATAAAAAACATAACAGCTACAAAATGTTTAATTAGATACAGTAGTGTGAAATAGGATGGAAGCAAATAATGAGAAACTGGGTGCATGCTGAAAAAAAAAAAGTACATCCCCATTACCAGCACATGCTTAAATCAAAAGAAAAAAAAAACTAATTGTTGTACCAAAACATAATCACAACCAAAGTCAATCTGTAGACTGAAATGGAAAGAACTTTTGTCTCATGAGATCAAGAATTTGGTGGGATGTATGAGAGTTATTAAAGTAATCTGAATGCTCCCTTGAAAATAGTAAGTATACCCACTTCTGAAAAAAGCCTGACCCTGACCTTAGTGGATTACCAAAGGAATGTACACACTCAAAATAAAATATGCGAATACAGTGCTGAGAAGTATTGAAGGCTAGTGTGCAAATCTCAACTATTCGTGAAACTAAGCAATGATAGATAAATTGAAATCTTCTATTAAATCTTTCAGCAACGGTCGAGTAACTGCAAAAGTTTATGGTTATTCAAGAATAAAAATAAATAAATTGTTAAATTGTTGCTTTTAGTCTGTGTCTGTATCAGTTTTAAGTTCATCTATATACAAGTAATTCTAAATGCTGACAATAGACCTTCAGAAGATATACGTTTTTAAATTTTACAGTCTCTCTTCTGGGAATAGACACTAAGAAAAAAAGATTCATCATAATGGACCGGAGAAATTCTGTTTACTTTCTATGATGAGAACATTCCCTTCCCTCTAAATCATAAATAACATTTGCCCTCTCACTAAATATGATTTCTATTGGGGAGAAAGAGGCCTGGTTTCAAGTCCATGTTGACCATTGTTCTCCAGACAGGACAAGACAGAGCAGATCATTTGAGAGAGAGAGTAAATCAGGCTTCTCTCGATAACACGGCACAGACGACAAAACATTTGCGACACATTTGAATTGTACATAAAATATTCTACTTATGCTAAAGGGCTATTAGAGGTGGTCAAATATTAAGGGGATAGACAGCTTCAATATTATAAACAGCACTGAAGAGAAAAGACAACACTGTGCCATGCAATGAAAAATTAGGCTTTTCATATTAGATTTGTTTATGTGACTGTCACAGGCTGTTCTAAATGCTTTATTAAAAAGGATGTGTCATCACACATGCAACACAATATTTTGCATTTTATAGATATCAGAACTCTCTGCATGTAATTTCAGTAAAACAAAGTCCACAGCTGGTGAAATGCAAAACATGAGACATGGAAGCTGTGAAACCCAAGCCATAAAAATCCTTATTGTTGGCTAGAGCCAGTATTTATAAAAGGAGAAGGGGAAAACCTACAGTGCTATGTACTCAAGAACTCCCTAGTAAGCGCTGCAAAAGCTTATTATTTCACTCCCAGCCTGTTAGATGTTCTGCCTCTTAACACGATGCCACACCCTGCACGCTCTATCAAAAATCTTGTACCACCAATGCATACATGTTCCACTTCCTCTACTCTTTTTTTTTTAAAACTATATGATCCAGTGCTATTTGCACAGCAATTGTTCTCACAGCTCTGACAGATTTCTCGTAATGCATCTCCAGAGGAGCAAACTCTGTGTCTGTGAGTGGGGAAAAAAGGCACATCATGACTGAAATATGGAACAATTAGAGGCAACAGCGGCACACAACGTGCCACTAAACCAGTGTGAGATGAGAGACATCCTTTGGCTTTCACAAGAGTATAAACCATGACACTACCAGAGCATTATTTGGAGTGTATCCATTTGGAGCTTACCCAAAATCAAATGACCCGCTATGATCCATGTAAGCAGATACTTCATAATACCTCAAGAGTTTGTGCAATCATAAGACTTCAGCAATGAAACAGAACACATCTTTGTATAGTGCTGAGTTGTAATGAGGACCTTTTAAGCAGACCAAACTTTGAGGTCTAGCAACAAAGAGCAACTTACTAGACATTAAAACAAAACAAGCGAAAAGGAAACCATTAGATTTGACCGTTTTAAACATGTACTAAGAAGATCTGAAAAGAAATAACCTGGCTCATGAATCTTAATTGGGTGACATAACATACACCCAGTAATTCTTGTTGAAAGGCAAGGAGGCGTTACAGCTTATGCTTTCATTCAGAAGCTTATGGTTGGTCTTATAGCTGATGTTTTATACACATATAAGCTACCACACTTTAAACTCAGAGTACCTCCTGAGAAGGTCCGAATTCTCTAGCAACATTCCCACTAAAGACACCTGAACAAACGAACATGGATATTGACAGGGGTTTTTTTTTCTTCCATTCATTAAGATATAATCAAATATGTTGTTTCAAGCAAACATCTTTGCAGCACTGAGAAAAAACAGTGTCTTGACAAGCTAGACTGTGGCAATGGGGAATGGCTGGTCTGATTACAGTACATTGAGAGAATTATACATGAGGAGTGTCATACTTCTCAATGTTGACTTGCCACAGTAGGTAAGCTTGTGCAACCCTCAAGGTGGAATTTATAATTTACATTAAAACGAGTGCAAGGTCTAAAAAGTTGCATTGCTTTAGTTATTAACAACTAATGTACCTACAATGAGTTCACGTAAATCATGTTAGAAAGGTTTAACAGGTTTGAATGCACTGTAATAAGTCAATCTAACATTAACATTCCACACAAACTGATAAAATAAAAACTTGAAAAATGTACTTTAACTCCGGGAGGATGGGGGAACCTACTGAATTGCCAAGGCTAATGCTCAAACTCTCTCGTCTTCCTTTATATTCTGAAAGAAAGCAGTGGGAAATCAGATGTAATATTTCCAAGCCAATATTTCCATGCATCAAACAGTCAGATGACAAAACCAATCTAAAACGGTCAATTACAAAATGTACATTAAGTGGAAAAAGGAATAAAACTCAAGCACCACTCTGTTATCTTTTAAAGTGAACAGCTCTTAATATAAACAGTTTTGTTTGCATGGTTTTAGAGAGCTTGAGCTAGTGAATCAGACAGATTTTATTTCCCTTTTCCTTCAAAAATGCAGCCCCACCCTAGTTGGTTTTATACTTTGGTTTGCCCTAAGAGGGCGACAGTGACTGAAACAGTTACAATATGAGCACACAACACAGGGAGTTCTCCTTCGCAAGTACCAAAGACAGGAGCTTACACGTGTATGCACAAGCTTAAACTTTTTCTCTGTTAAATAATTGTCTGACTAGTTGTCGTCTACTTGGCTGAAACACACAATTAGCTTTGTGTTTAAATATCAAGTTTGATACGTAGCTATTGTTAAATAAAATTACCAACATCACTCCCTCAAAATAAACTCATCCTCACATGACTGTACATCCACCCTGTGCTCTGAACACTGGGAATCTGTTTGAGCAGCTACAGAAAGAACGAAATTGCATGTCATTCTCAGATTTTACTGTTTAATTAATTAAATGACCATTTCAGTTGTCTAAAATTAATAATATATATATATATGAGCGAGTTAAATTCTCACACTGTCACCTAGGCCTTTGTTTGCAACGTCTGATGTCAGGAAGTAATTCAAGATGACTGTTAACGTGAGACATAGCAAGCCATTCATAGTAACCATGCCAATGCCATGAAACTGTCACTTGCCACAAGCAAAATAAAGTTCATGTAAGTTTCTCACAGGAAAGCAAACATCATGTGCAAATCCCCATTTGATCGCCTAGTCACATGGTATGGCCGAAGACACTGGAGACTTAACTATGCAGTCATTTCACTCATTTAATTTCACAGAAACCAAATTATCAAACATTATTATCCACTCTTATCTTACACATGAAAAAGGGGGAGGGAGGGATCAGTCCTTTTTCATTTCATTTAATAAAAAGGTTTAGATGGCCAATTCATGTGGGAAACAACTCCTCTGTCAAGTAGTTCAATATTTGCTCCACTTAGTATTTGTTTAAATAATTTAACTCTCTAATTAACCAAAACTGTGAAGTGCCAATTGTTTATCATGCAAGGCTTTTATCAAGGCTAAGTCAAATGACTTGCTCCCACAACTCAGAGAGGCATTATCAAGGACAGAAACTACCGACTTTGTGTATGCAAGTGCCATCAGCTCTTATATACAATATTTAAATCTTTAAAGTGTTAAATTGTCCTTCATGGCCTTTGAAGCTGTCCCGTGGCTTCCAGTCCAATTTAGCGTTCCCTTTTGATAATTTCTGCATGCAGGAGGCTGAGGACAAAGAGATATCTGTTTTAAGCCTTTCGGTCTAGGCTAGAGAAATGTTGGGAATTTGTTTCATTACATAAACGCGTCTTTCAGGCCTTTAAAGCAATGATGCATGACAAGACAAGATGCATGTGCGTTTCTGTGAACACTATGACGGAGATCAATTAAATGTGGTTTCAGTGGTAATATCTTTTTTTTTCCTTTTTTTTTTTAAGCCTTATGACTGAAGTCGGATCACAGATGTGTTTACTTGAAAAGGTTTTCCCTACAGCAGAAAAGCAAGAAAATCCTTCATGTAGCACTGCAAACAAATGCTGGAATCAGCACAGACAGGTACACGCTTGCGGGGACCTGCCCTGATATCAATTATCCGCAGTACTATTCCAATGCTATTGACTCTGCTAGAAAACAACTGTTTAACAGCAAAAGTGTTCATTTAAAGCTGCCCTAAGAAAATGGTATATTTACTCTAACTTATAATCAAAGTACCTCTCTGTCCCATTCAAAAAAGAATGGACAAACCTTTGCTCTAAACATTTACAAAAGCTGTCTTGATGAGGAGTTTGCACAATACATCTTGAAAATGAGGGGTCGAATCAGTAGGAACAAAAATACGTGACTTTCTCTTTGCCAGCTCCAACTTCTTGGTCTATTATTTGGAAACCATTGCTAGAAGCTATCACTACCCTGTCGTTTCATTAACGGATGGTTATTTCTGAGCTGTGACTGAAATAGTCATAGGCTCGCTGTGATAAAGGCCAGTCTGGACGGGGCTGTCACACTGTTTGCAAAGAACAACATTTGGCAGAGCAGCTGTGTACACTCAAACGGGTGACATCTACGAGCCCTGTACTTAGTTGTATCAAGTTTGCTGTCACCTCGCTAAAGGTGGAGCTAGCCGAACAAAACTGCAAGTTACAAAAATAATAATTTTTACTAACAAAGTTTTGCACGTACTGAATTTACAAAAGAGTTACAGAATGCCACTTAGCTTTGAAAGCACTCAATTTCACAGAATAAATATCTTTACATATAGTTTGTATTGTCGTGCATGAGAAAGACTGGTACTAGTACAAAACGCGACCATAATCACAGGTCTAAGATGTGTTAGTCGACACCGCAATGCTTCCATCTGGCAGAGGTCGTTTGGCAACAACTGTGCAAATCTAAAAAGAGCAGACTTTATGGCACAACACAGGCGGCAAACGTAGCAAATCCAAGGCTGGGGACACGCCCTTCGCACAATAAGAGAGAAACTACATGCACACCATCTCTCAGCCCGCACATAGCGCACAGAGAGCTGCGAGCCCCACCCAGGCCTCCAGTCACACGCATTCCTTGATAGAGCCGTCAGGCCAACTGGAAGAGAGCCCAGCCTCTCCTGCAGTGACTAACTCCAAAGCAATGTCCTACTCTCTACCCAACCACTCAATTCACCCAGTGGGTCTGAGCTGGGTACAAAAACAGGGTACTCTTTCAAAGTTTCCACTTACTAACACCCGATGATGCAAGGAAACTTGATCCTTTTCTTATTTCATTAAAGGAAGGAAGCCAGCAGATTTCCAAATTTATAAAGACTAACAGAAGCCCCTCATGATACTATGGAAGATTTTTTTTATTATTTCATGGTGGAAACAGTTGGCAATTCTGACTTTATAACTAATATATATATNATATATATATATATATATTAGATAGAGAGAGAGAGAGAGAGAGAGAGAGATAAAGTCAGAATTGCGAGATATAAAGTCAGAATTGTGAGTTATATTGTCAGAATTGTGAGATTGCAATTGCGTGTTATAATGTGCAATTGTGAGGGGGGAAAAAGACTGACTTCTCTGAATTGCGAGTTTATATCTCAATTCTGACTTTATAACTAGCAATTGCATGTTATAAAGTCAGAATTGCGAGATATAAACAATTCAGAGAAAAAAAGTCAAAATTGCGAGATATAAACTCGCACTTCTGAGAAAAAAGTCAGAATTACGAGTTTATTAAATTCAGAATTGCATGATAAAAACTCACAATTGCGAGAAAAATATCACAATTGCGACTATATCTTGCAATTCTGACTTTATATGACGCAATTGCGAGTTTAAATCTCGGATTGTGAAATACAAACTTGCAATTGTGAGAAAAAAAGTCAGAATTGTGAGATAAAAAGTCGCAATTACAAGCGAAAACAAGCTTCCATATGACACCGATTAATGCACAGCAAAAGAAGTCATAAAAATGATTGTTTGCATGGTTTAAAATGTCTTGGTGCTCTAATGTAAATGTAGATTTAAAGTTGTGCAATGGCTCACATTTCAGTTCAGCAATGCTGAGGGTTAGATAAGTGATAGAATTGTTGGGCAAACAACCAGACCACTAATTATAGAAAAGCCACTGCAAGCTTTTAATGCCACACTTTTTCCATTAAAGTGTTGTAATGTTTAATAAGAGACACACACACATACAGTCAGCCATTACACAATGCAATAACATAAATTATGGCCTTTGGCTTTGCTTACAGGGGATGCTTGGTTACTCGCCCTTTAGCAGACATGTTTTTCCAAAGCAAATTACAGGTTACTTTTTAATGTCACAAGTGTAAGTCATATTTCTCTATTAAATGCTCATCATTCATTTTTTATTTTTTTTTGCAAGAGGCAGACAATTCTAACATAAAGCAAGAGCTCATACATAAATAGGGATAACTACGATTTGGTTAAAACTTCCACTTTTACTTCCACATGGACTCAATTCAAACCCACAAAGTGACCAAACTCTCGTGCAAAGACGTACGCTTTCAATCTTATTGTGAAAATATCACCTATTTAGAGGAACAAATAGAAGCCAAAAAAATAAAGCTGTAAAAAATAAAAAAAGTGTTGTAGAGAATTACACTAAATATATGTTGATTGTTGAAACGTTAGAGAAACATTAACAATTCAGATACATGTATATTAGCTAAAGGCTGTCAATACTTACATTGAGTCACGTTTTTTTGTCTATACCTGACTTGTTTGTTTATCCTGTTAACAAGGCTTTACAAACGGAGTCAAAGGATATGAGTCAGCAATCAAATACATGGTGATGACTGATGGGATGGTGGTTCTCTTACCAGCTCAGGGTGCATTACATTTCAATCACCATCAGATGGCTTTATAGTTAGGTCTGAAACAGCAATGGCCAAGCATTTTGTAGAAGTGAAAAGGCATGTGGTTTAAAGCATCCAAATAAAAAAAACCTTTGCTTATCTACAATTCATCTAGAAACAAACTCATGTAAACTGTACCTAGAATGATCTAACCTCTGCAGCCTGTCTCCTTGTGCTGTTGTAAACAAGTAGATATGCATAGCTACATTACTGAAATAGTGTGATGTAGTTTGAGCTGCAGTCAAATGTTGAGTCTACGTCAATAAATGCAGATCACTGAATCACCTTAAGAATACATTCAAACGCATTAGAACTATTAAAATATGGCATCAGTGAGTAATTTGTCATATAAATTACTTTTTTCCAAATAAGCACGCAACTTTGAAACAAGGTAAGTATCGTCACAAGCAGCTCTTACGTCAGTCAGTGGGAGCCAAGAAAATATAGTGTCACTGCAGTGCATATCTTTGCTGTTATTCATTGTTATGGAATATTATTTGGTCATTTTACATTTACTTGAAACATACTTGAAGCATATTGTAATTAAATTCTGAAAGAATATCACCTGAACAAAATAAACAGTGCCCTTCAACTATATAGGTACTAGTTAGCAGTAAACACACTTGCACTAATTTGTACTTGTTCAATTAAAATGCACAAACCAAAATCCACATTTAATCCATTATGTCATATAGCAATGACAGGTGTGGCTACCAGGAAATAATTGCTACATGTCATGCAAGTTAATGCATGCATTGCATGCATTTCACATTGGATACAACATAACCTATTTACTTGTTGCCCCAGTAAATTACAGTCTGTGCCTATGAAGCACACCATTTCTAAAAGTATCTGTTTCTGAAAAGAAGAGGACTCACACATAATTGAAGCATTAATGTCAGACCAAAATGAACAGCCTTGGAAATTGAAGCTTATAAACTATAAACAAACCATCTTACTGTCATGCGATCCTAAACCTTAATCAAATGCAGTCCGTATCTTCTATTTCAAGCACAACAGCAAATGTAATCTAGTAATCCAACTGCATTGCAGAAGTACAATGGAAGTACAGTCTATCATGTGTCGTAGTTACACATACAAAAAGAAAATTGATATGATGTCCGAAATGACAATAATAAAAACAATTATAATATAATATTAATTTTAACATTGTGTTAAGCAATTCAGAGAACATAATACTACAAAAATAAGTATTTAAAAAAATATATTAAGGCAGTAAATGGGATCAATTGGAAACAAAAAATTATAATAATAATAAAAGTGTACTGTATATATATGCGAAGATGAATCTTTTAACACTAAAAAAAACTGCGTAACGGCAAAACACAACTTCATGTAAAACTTGCAAATCTGCCCTTGATTAAGGTATATGTGCGCAAGACTGTGTTACTCAGTCAATACGAAAAATGATGAAATATGAATGCCTGACTCTGACTCACATCTATATTGGCAAAGCCATAATCTATTGTCCAACTCTGTTTTAGCTTCAAGCCAGTATTTCTCAACCATGGAATGATGATAACTCCAGGGTCTGTCTGAACAGGAAAACATGTACCAAGATAATGCAACAGCTCAGACTTCATACTTCAAAACTCTTCAAATGATCCCTGCATCCTGTAAGGTATTATCTACGAAGGCAACAACATATCTGTGACGATAATCAACAAATTCACGGAGAGTTGACTTCCTTCATTCTGTACCCTTTTGAAAAAAATAAATAAATGAAGATTCAAGATGTGAGAAAACAAACAAACAGAGAATGAAACACTGCCACTCCTCCCTCCATAGCAAGTCCTCGACAAGCCTTTAAGGAAACGACAAAGGAAGTGTGCACAAGTCCAGACTCTTTCCGTTTTCACACTGGAATAGAAGGTCCTGTGAAGCACACCCTAATCTGGCCTATCAACACAGAGGAGGAGAAAGTTGTGCCTCCATTGTAAACCTCGAGGACAATCACGCATCAGATAAAGACACACAGACCCCAAACATTGTTTCTATTCAACATTTAAATCCAATATCATTCAAGATAAGCAAGAGGCTCCATGTTCTGTTTTAAACTAAACACTTTGCAACCTTCAAATACAACCAAGGTTGAAATACATTGAAGCAACCACAACACCGGACTCCAAAAACATACCATTGCACAGCCAAATTTTTCTAGTTTATAAAAAAAATTGACTGAAATGATCATATGAATTAAGTTACTTCAGTACAGCTTTATTATTGTACAGTATTACTGTTTGACTGCTTTAGTCTGCTATGGAGTCATCTGTTCTGACAAAACAGAAGAAAGCTTTGGGTGTGGCAGGAGAAGGGGGATGGGCTCCAAATGTTCCAAACGTGAAAAATCTGCTTTTTTAAAAGATATCTTAAATCAGATAAACTGCAAGATGGCTTTTTTGGATGTCATCACACAATATCTCGAAACTCTCAGCACTTATCCGCAACACTATCCATCTCACTCACTTGTATCTATTCCTTTTATTCTCTTATTTTGTTCTAAAAACAAACCTTCAGTGATCCTACTGCAAAACAGCTCCATAACTAAACTCATACCACAGTCAGGCATGAATAAAACACCTTATTCTTTCTTCTCCATAGCAAGCCTTACTTTCCCCCTCTGTGCTTCAAACCTGGTTTCAATTAGTAAGTCTTTCCAAACCACTACATTCCATTACCCCCTCCTCCCTTCACCCCCTCTTACTCACTACCCACACCCTGGACAGGGCTCCAGGTTAAGAAAATCAAGGCAAAATAGGACAGAATTCCCAAACTACATTTAAACATTCACATTTGATTTAAGGATATTAAGAATGTTTCAAAATTAAAACACATCAAAAAAATAAAATAAAAAATTAGCAGAAAAATAGGAGAAAACAATTCACCCACAGTGTAGAATATGTGCTGACGTTGACCAAAAATCTTGAGCTATGACCAGATTTGGTATGGCAGGATAACCATTTCAAGAGGAAAGATAAAAATCTATGGAAGTGTGTAGACTTTAATTAACTGTACTGTATACACCTAAACACAAAATAACAGGCTAATAATAATAATAGAGTAAATAGCTTTCTTTTAAACTAAATGTATTTTTTTTATTTTACAGCGTGGGCAAAGTCATGCAACCAAAGTCAGTCAGACAACCTTCATATCCACGTTGCACTCTTAACTTGGGTGTATCTTTTGCATGACATGCAAAACCCCACAAAATTTGCCTTAATTATTAATCCCTTTTCTTTTAAGTGATTTAGAAGGTCTAGTTTAACAAACTAAACGCTGAATTCTGAACAATAGCAAACTTTACTATTGTTGGGGAAAAACGTGCGCAACAGATGACAATTGAGCAGATACACACCCACCCTCTTCATGTTCAACAATACAGATGATAAGATTTTATGACATATAATAGACCTTCTTAGAACTAAATAAGCAAATATAAAGCGTTATTAGACATTGTTATGAATATAATATAAGTTCGGAGACAGCCTATAGAACACTACTTTATGGAAACGTGAGCGTCGCACACCAGACCTGCATAACTCATTTACCTCAGGAGACACAAACTTACCTGGTACTTTCAAAACATTTGCTTTGGCATCTTCCGCGGTCCACAACTCTCTGCCACAGCCCAGAAAAGTTTTCCACCAGCTTTTTTCAAACTAAACTTTGACGTATTCGTGTACTCTCACTCTTTCTCGAGGCTTGAAAACTCGCTTTATAATTTTCTTGTTTTGTCAGTTACTTGTGTCTCTCTCTCTCTCTCTTCCTCTCACTTTCGTGCTATTTTCTTTCCTCAGTGTGCTTGTAACTCCGGGCTATGGAGAATGGCAGAGTTTGGGCTAGGGCTGTGGAGTTCTTCACTGGAGAAGAGGGCGGGGGTAACGGTGTAGTAGGGAGTGGACCCTTGTGAGTTTAGTCCAGCCCACCTACTGTTTGAGTGACACACAGGTTTAACCCAGCGATAAAGCACGTGAATGTGGATTGGAAACAGATTTAAACTAAAAGGTTGAACTGTATTCTTAGGACAAGTATAATTTTAATTATCAGGTTGGTACATATATTGAGGCAAAGTGTTCTAAAAGTTGTAATTAACACATAAAAGATGTTCAATATCAAAAATCCTGGACAATGACAGTGGAAATTGCTTTTTTAGTCTATACTACAGAAAATGACTTTCAAAAATTAGCCTGGAGTAAACTAGAGCGAAAACTGTGACAACTAGCCCCGGTGCCCTACAAATTATTGTGAAATATAAAGTGTCACATGGGATGTTGGCACATGATCGAAATCTCTTAGGACGGACACAAACTAAGCAAAGACTAGTGTGCATTTGTTAAATGATTTTTGTGCATGTCTCTTCCTCAAATTACAAATATATCTGTTAATTTAGTAATTTATTAGGCCTAGTTTTCATTGTATCCTCCTGAGACCCAGGGGAAAAAAAAGTGTTGTGAATTTAGTTTTTTATTGTCATTACATTGCTTGGAGCATAAGAAACAAATAAACATTTTTGAAAAAAGATATTTTATTCATGTTATGCAATGGCCACTGTAGTGGACATCAGGACTTCATTTTTCAAAAAAATAACAAAAACAATGAAAGTTTTATTTTTTTTCATTCACCAATCAATTTTTAGGTTTCAGGATTTTCTTTAACCAAACATTGTATAAAGATGATTCTCAAATATATGAAAGATATAACAAAATAACTGTTATGAGAATAACTTTTCTCATTCCATTTAATGCATGACACATTGTATCTAATTTGCATATTAATATGTTCTTGGAGCAGCGTGTAGTGAAAAAATAAGAGTAATAATGGGAGTAATAATTGGCAACATTTTCATAGGAATATCTCATATTTCATATGAATATTGATATATAAATTATTTCCCTATTCACTTGTGTCTCCCAAAATGCCTGATTTACATGCTTTAAGTCCTGGTGTCCTGTTTCATAACAGAAAGTCATATTCTGATTTGTTCCTGAGATGTTGATTTATGACAAATAATTTGAAAATGAGTCAGATTTAAATGATAATTATAAAATATTATCATTTTCCATGCATAAGAGTGCTAAATTTGATCATTTAGTCAATGTCAGTCATATTTAAAGACCCAGGAGAGGCAGTTGTCATTGTGAAACTTACAAACATTTGGAATCTCTGAAACGCCCTGAATCTGCTCTTTACAGGACATCCAGACACATGACATGTATGGTGTCAGAGAAATTTGCTAATATATATGCTTGGGTCTCAGGAGGATAGAGGCCTATTTGACTCTTGATGCTATAGTCTGATTTTATTGTGCTCACCCAACAGATACAGCACAAATGATACTGAAATTATACTTTGCATAGTAGAATAGAGTTTTGAGCTAGATGTTCAAAGAAAAATACAAACATGCTAAAAAAAATGGGGTTTGACTCGGCCTGGTTTCACAGACAGGGCTTAGATTAAGCCAGGATTACGCCTTAGTTAAATTAGGACATTTAGGCCCGGTTTCACAGAGAGGGCTTAGCCTAAGCCAGGATAAGGCCTTAGTTCAATTAGGATATTTAAGTAGCTTTTATAAAAGTACACAAGAAAAAAACATTACTGGTGTGCATCTTGAGACAAAACAATGGCACTGACATATTTTAAGATATGTCAGTACAAATTGCTTTCAGTTAAAACATGCATTTTAGCCTAGGACTATCTTAAGCCTTGTCTGTGAAACCGGGGCTTAATTAACTTTTTAAAATGTGCCTTAGAAGAAACTTTACTGGTGTGCATATTGAGACAAAACAATGGCAGTGACATATTTTAAGATATGTCGGAGCAAGTTACTTTCAGTTAAGATGGCTCAAATGTGCATTAATCTGAGTAGGCTTAAGCCTTGTCTGTCTTTTTGGTTACTGAGTAGAACTCTTGTGACTACCCCATGTGAGATCTACACCCAGTTTTCCATATTTTGTTCTGTTCAGTTCCCACAATGTCCTGTTTATGCATACTGCATAGTATTGTGTTTTATAGTGTCTTATGATTACTGTCATGTGTATACTGTATGTGTAATTTTGCTGTATAATTGTCACGATGCCATTTTGCATAACTTACATTTGAAGTTGTATGTAAATATTAGCAGCAGGACCTGCTGGAGAGCAGTTCTGCCATACACAGAACAGCTTAAATCGGAATTTTCCTAATGTTTTTCTGATAAATAATTCTGAATTAGTTCATGTAAGGAATTTTTTTTCTTCTAAGCTGTCATTTGTTTTTAATGACAAAGATCAAATATTTGTTGACATTCTTGTCTTTGATAATGTGTCCACTGTGTCTGCAAACTATGGTCCAACATAATTTCCATAGCATTTTCATAATAGAAAATCCAGTGTAAATCTCTGAGGAGAGTTTCATTCTCATTTTGTGACAACTGGATTGATGAAACATCGCTGCAGTCAAATATTTGAATCTTTGAATAATAAGAATAACTAGTAAAAATAGCAAAAACATAATCAAGACTCTTACAAAGTGTTTCTTAATGGTATCGGTGCTCCGTTTTTCAGTATTTTAAACTGAAACATTTTTATACATGCTAAGTTTTATAAATGTAAATCAATTACTTTTAAGGTATACATTTTGACAAAATGATTTGTGCATGTCTAAATTAACACAACAAATTACAGATATATGTGTTCATTCATTTAAAACAAGCTACTATACAAAGATAACAGCTAATTCAAATTTATCAGACAGCCTAAATGACAAAATAACAGTCACAAAAAAATTCAATCTGAATGTGTTTTTTTCTTTTCTTTTTAGAACGTTATATAAACATGAGTCAGAACTCTCAAGAAAGCTAGAATTATATCACAGGGATTTGTTACAACAATGCAGAGCTTGATCTAGTAACACGACAAGAGTTTGAATGAACAGTATGTATTGTTACGTTCTGTTTGTTATCAGATGTTCCTATTTAACAGTCAATATTATGAATGAACGAGTATTAGTACGAAAAGAGACAAATTATAGATGGTCACAATGACAAACACAATAAATTAAATATTAAACTAATTAACTCCAATAATAAAGGTTGTGAACATTTTAAATCCAGTATTCAGTTAAATAGACTAACTTGTGACAGTTGTGAAGCAAGTAAAATGGAATTCAGAGCACAAACTTTGAATATAGATTCTAAGACAAGATGCAATACAGCAAATAGAAGATATGTGATGGACTTTGCATGTCCATCTACAAAAATGTCTTAATGGGTTAGTTCACCCAAAAATGAAAATAATGTCATTAATTACTCACCCTCATGTTGTTCTACACCCGTAAGACCTTCATTCATCTTCAGAACACAAATTAAGATATTTTTGATGAAATCCGATGGCTCAGTGAGGCCTGCATAGACAGCAATGACACCGAACTTCTCAAGATCCAAGAAGGTATCAATACATATTTAAAACAGTTCATGTGACAACAGTGGTTCTACCTTAATATTAAAGCGACAAGAATACTTTTCGCGTGTCAAACTTCCAGACTGCTGAGATCATGTGACTTCGGCCCTCCGAACCACTAATTCGAAACAAAAGATTCGTAAAGCTTCACGAAGCAGTGTTTTGAAATCGCCCATCACTAGATATTGTTGAAAAGTTGTTATTTAAATTTTTTTGGGTGCACAAAAAGTATTCTCGTCGCTGTGACGAGCAGGGCGGGCGAGAGCCGTGAGGGAACGGCGCGAGGCCGGTGACGCGAGTGTTAATGATCGTCACCTGTGAGGCGCACCGGCCTCGAGTCCCTCACGGAGGAGCTCCGGAGGCATAAAAGGAGGAGCGACGACAGTGAACGGACGAGAGAGGACCAGGTCTGAACCACTTTACTCACATAAACTGTTTTAAATATGTTTTGGGTACCTTTCTGGATCTTGAGAAGTTTGGTGGCATTGCTGGCAATAGAGGCCTCACTGAGCCATCAGATTTCATCAAAAATATCTTAATTTGTGTTCTGAAGATGAACGAAGGTCTTACGGTTGTGAACGACATGAGGATGAGTGACACTATTTTTGGGTGAACTAACCTTTTAATAATGTTAACATTTATATTAAATCCAACATGTGATGAATCAACTTCTATAAGTGTCAAGTTAACCGCATAAACACACACAACTGTATATACAGATTTATATTTAAAAAAATAAGCCCAAGAGTAAAGTTAAATGAAATCTATACCCAACCTGAAGCAACAATTGAACTTCACAGGATTTGCATGGCTGATGAGATACCTGGAAAACCCGGAATACTAACTTTCCATCTATACCCTGCAGTTGCCAATTTTCAAGTTCTTCCTGTTTTATATTTACTACAAGGGGTTCTTTTGCTGCAGGTTTTACCCTACAGCAAAGTTTTTCCTTGAAATATCTCACACGTTCCTCTAAACCCCTCACTTCTCTCTGTAGAATAGTTTTGCTTCGCTTTATCCTGCCCTAATCTCACAAAATAGGTTTCACAAGGTATAATTCACATTTGATTGAGTAAGACATCTGTGGTTGCTTCATTTAAATGACTGTTTCAGCTGCCGTAGTTCACACCAGCAATGCAGGTAGGTGTGCATATGTGGTTCTAGGGTGGGAGGGTGGTTGGTTGGTTTTGAGGCAAACAGACAGACAGAAAGACAGACAGGCAGAGAGAGAACCCTGAGGCGCATGGTGAACAAATCCACGTGTCACACCCATTTCAGGGCTGTGTAATGGTAAGCAGAAGATGAATTCTCCAAACGAGAAAGAAGTTATACTGTCTCCCTTGTAAAGAAACAAAGGGAGTGGCACATAGCTTTGAGTAAATACACATTAAAATACACAAGAAATATGTTGCAGAAGTCAGTATAAAACCTTACAACTCTATTTAACATCTTGGAAATACTGTAAGAAGAACAGAATAAAATGTTCGAAACAACTGGAACAGTGTGCAGTGTTCTCTTGTTGCTTTCTTGGTGTAGGAGTTTTGTCTCCCCAATGCAATAAAAACTTTTGGATCACAAACAGGCGAAGAATGTCAAGGAACAAAACAGTCATGCTTTCTGCAGAGTTCCAAAACCATGTGAGGGGGAAAAAAAGACATGAAATGGCCACAGCAAATGCAACAAAGCTCTGTATTTTGAGGCAAATGCATATTTGCGAGATTAGTCACTGTAATCTAAACAAGAGGATCTCATGCTTTTGATTTGGATAAAGTGAGTTATCCAACGATGCTAGGGTAGTCATGAAAAATATCTTAATAGTTCAATACTAGGATATGTGGGAACGGGTGTTTCCTGGTGAGTGGCTCATAGGTGTGTCTGCCTGTATGAACTAGTGTGAATAACAGCAGTCAGGGTTGGTGTGTCAGGGTGAGTCATCCCGTATGACTACAATGCACGCAGTGCTATACCAAGAAGCGAAGGAAGGGAAAGAACAAGGAGGGGCAGAGAGGATGAATTTATTGGGTGTGTCCTCGGATCAACTTGAGGGGATAAGAGGAGACACTTTATTTGAAGTTTAAAGAAAACAGCACAGAACAAAGTGATCTCAAATGTGCACTCTTCATTGTGGTTATATTTGTAAATCAGAGAACAGCTAGTTTTACTGCAGGGAGTACGCATAGTCTCTAATATAAAGCTTGAAAGCTTTCATTAATGCTCACCACAGCCCAAACCATAGTCCCATCCAGCCAAACAATAAAAGTTGTATTGTTAAAGGATACGCCATTTTTCAGAACTGATCAGTTGACGGGTAGTTTTTGTTCCCCAAACACAATGTTAAAATTAGTCTAGAAAACATTGTTCAGTTAATATATATAACAGTTCAGGTAATATATATATATAAATATATATACTTTTTTTTATTCTTTATTTTTTTATAGTTGTTGGAAACATCTTGAAAAAACTTTTTTCACAAATTTTGTATGTGCAAATTGTATAATATCCAAAGTACACATTTCTAATAATTGTGCGGTTAATTCTCATATTGTATTTTCAGAATTTTTTGGTATTTTTCCTCTCCTCAAATTTGTCACTACCGAAACACAATGATAAATAATTTAATAAGAAAGGTTACATTGACCTATTAAGATTTTGTTTACATCTACCTTGTAAATATATTTTTTGCTAATTAAAAAAAAAAGAAAACAGGTAAATCAATAACAATTACAATTTTAACAATATTTCAAGTATAATTTATGTTGGTTTTTGAATCCAATCTTTCTTTGTAAAAGGCATAAAGTTCATCATACTGATTTCAAAGTTAAGGATTCATTAGTTTGAACATACATTGAACCAGACACTATAATAACATCTCAGTTGACAATTCAATTTTATTTTTTACAAAACACCCCGTGTTTCGGTGTGACTGCACATTTTCGGTAGTGACAGTAATGTTTTAGTAGCCACCACATCACGTTACAGAATTTTAACTCGCATACTAAAACACTAATGATTTGCATAATAAACATACTAAAATTCTAATGATTTGCATAACTGTTCTAACATTTAGTTTATTTTCCCCAAATAAACGATTATGTGTTCCCTTTGTCACTACCAAAACAATGATGTCATTACCGAAACAGTCACGACCGAAACATGTGAAGCTTCGTTTGTATCCATTTTAGATACTTTTGAGCCTAGCTCAAAGATGCTAATCAGCACATTGTTACACAGTTCTGAACAGTTAGACACACAAAAACTAAATTTTATCGAATAACCCCCAAAAAACAAAGATGTTGTTTTGGTCGTGACTGTTTCGGTAATGACAATTTTAGATACTTTTCATCCTAGCTCAAAGATGCTAATCAGCACACGGTTAGCTAGCAGAGTTCTGAACAGTTGCACACACATGAAAATTACATTTTATGGAATAGCACCCAAAAAAGTTTGCTTAATTGCAGAAAAAAGGTGTCTGGTAGTGATGTTCCTTAAAGTTACACACAGATTTTCAGACTTTTGAACTCAAAAATGATGGTACCGCTCTACTATGAAAGAGAGGCCATGAGAAAGAGGGACACAGGAATATTTCCAGACCAAAAATGTAGGGGTGTGGTTAAAATCAGTCTCAGCCAATGGACAAAAACACACTGTTTCGGTAGTGACATGAAAATGCAGGACACATTTTTAAAGTTTCATGATTTAAAAATAAATTATAAAAATATATTTTTTAAAACAACAATGGAAAAAATTGATTTCAAAATCATTTTCACAAGTTGAAATTTAGGGGTTAGGGTTTGAGACAGCCACCTCCCAATTGAAAGAACCCAATAAATGATGGTTTTATATATATTAAGCTTACTGATATTTTAAATATTGTTGTGGGATTCAATAGATAACAGAAGGATCTTAGTAAATATCTAAAATTTGAATACTTTAATGCTTTTTAAATGTGTTTCTTGGTTGTGGGACAGCAGTTTGCACCAATTCTGTAGAATGGCCCATACATACATATATATATATAATTGCAGATAATTTTAAATGATTCATTTTAATTGCAGATTTTTTATTTTTATTTTTAAAAATCAATTTTAAAATAAAATAAAAACACTTTAAATTATTTGTATTATTATTATTAGATTTTTTTATTATTATAGTTTTTTTTTTACTATTGTTT
>RJVU01035834.1:1626137-1646045 GCA_003731715.1 Anabarilius grahami
AATTTGGATAGTGCATTTTCTTGTCTAAAATAAAAAGTGGGGGTGACAGTTAACAGGTTAATGCATTGTACTTATTAATCTTTGTTAATAGTGAATGAAAATACAGTTGTTCATTGTTAGTTAATGTTAGCTCAGGTCCATTAAATAATAACATAAAACTTTTCAATTTAATAATGAACACTGGGTAACACTTTAGTATAGGGAACACATATTCACTATTAACTATGACTTTTCCCTCAATAAACTCCTAATTTACTGCTTATTAATAGTTAAGGTAGTCAAGTTTAGGTATTGGGCAGGATTAAAAATGTAGAATGGGCTTTTTTGTTTTAATTCTCAAAATTTGAGATAAACATGAGTTTGGTTTAATAAAATTGTATTAGTAAATAATACGATTATTAAACACTTTTTCATTTTTAGTTCATGTTAACTAATGCTAAACCTTGTTGTAAAGTGTTGGTGTATTTTTATTAATATTTCATATTACTGTTGTTACCCTATTTTTAAACAGCGTATCATTATTGTAGTGCAGGGACTTGTAAATCAGGCAGCCTTTATGCAAATCTTCAGTGAGAGCCCACAAGACAGCTTTTATCTGAGAACATGCGAGTAAAATCAATGTCTGTACTCTTCAAAGGCATGCCAGTGAATCAGCTATCACTGTGTGACAATGTCCTGCTAACACACTCACACAGTTCTAAGGTTAAGTGAGGGCAGCACATTCAGCTGAGAAGCATTGACATGCTCGAGTCGAGGCCACACCCTGTGCTCAGCATTGAGCAACACAACTGATCATGAGGACATTTTTATCAGTGTAACTCTTTAGCGCTAAATCCATCACATCTTCTGTACTCAGTTAATGTAGGCACACTTGATGAATTGTTTACTTAACAGCAATCAATCATTCACAGTTTTGATTAAGTTGCTCCCCCATGTGTGTGTTAAATGTACCTGCAGCAAATTTCAGGCAATGTTATTTACCTCTCCCACACGGATCAAGGTTGTATACCTTTCTCTTTTTCAAATATGAGATACAGAGGATTAGTAGCCAGATTCAAGCACATTAAATTAATGAAGCGTTAGAAGCAAAATAAAAGGCTAAGTTACCAGTTACGCCTGTGGGTAAGGTGTGGCTTTTTTCCCCCTGAAGTTTACAGAGCCTTACCTCAGGTGTGTCAACCAATATGACAACCTAGAATACTCCCATGCCGACAGATGTTTGTGCTTGGAAATCAGCAAATGAGTCATTTCTCATACGAGTACAAAAAGATGACAAACTGCATTATTACTATATAAGAACAGACTTGTTTGAACAGCTTAAGCTTGAAATTCCATTACTAGAAGCCTATGGCAATAAATGCTTGTAAATAAATACCTGTGGTAAAAACCTAAACATATGTTCCAAAAGTATACTCGAGGATATATGTATTGACTAGAACGCTGTTGAACTTATTTAGCAGATACTTTCATCTGAAGCAATTAGCAGGCCATTATATACACACACACACACACTATATACTTATATATACACACATCTCTTGACAATTTTGCAACCGATCAGGATGCATTTCATGGAACTAAAATTAAGAAATGGTTTAACATTCACTATTCTCATAGGAATGCCTAAAAATAAAACGCACTAAAAAAATGCTGGGTTAAAAATAGACAAACCCAGCAGTTGGGTTAAATGTTTGCCCGACCTGCTGGTAGTTTTATTTTACTCAACTATTGTTTAAAAATTACTATATTATTTGCTGAAAATGAACCCAAAGTATGCTGGAAATTAAAATGTATTAATGTTTAATGAATAATTAAACATTAAATTGCTTAATAAATGTTCACCTTTTGATTATTGTTGCCTCTAGTAATTGTGTCTGGTTTTTAATTTCCAAATCTATTTTGGGTTCATTTTAAGCCAGCCATACAGTAATTTTTAAACAATAGTTGGGTTAAATTAAACTGCCCAGCAGGTCGGGCAAACATTTAACCCAACCACTGGGTTAAAACCCAATCGCTGGGTTTGTCCATTTTCAACCTAACTTGGGTTGTTTTTAACCCAGTATCAAGTGTACATTAAAGCCTAACTTCTTTTTTTTTTAACAAATTGCTCACATAATTAGAATAAAAGTGCAACATAGTTTACATGAAGGGTGCAGGATGTGGAAGGAGTTAAAACTTCACCACAGGACAGCCAAAAGAAAAAAAATAATTGAGAAAAAATAAAAATACCAAGGTTGAAAAATTATCCTCAAACTTCCACAGGATTTGCAGTTAGGTCCATTTCAGGGCGTTAAAATGTTAACGTGATCCGTGACCTGAGGCTCCCTCTGGTGGATTTTAGTTTTATCCATTTTTCCAAATGCCAAAGTTACCATATTCAAACATTCCCTTAATTAAATGGCTGAGACACCATTTTGTTTCCAGAGTTTCAATGATTTCCAGATTCGAAGGGAGCATCATAATTTGTATCCTCTCTCAATCTCAGATCCCAAGAGAGCATCAGGCAATGTGGAAAAATACTTTCCCGGAACATTAAAACCAGCACTACCTAATTAAAATCAAATTTTATACTTTCAACCTTGTTCAAAGCTTGCCTGCCCCCCCAAAATATACGCCATTTATAAAACATTTTACTGCTATATAATTATGCTTAAAAAGTTTCTTTATTAATTATTTACAGACAACACTCAGGAATAACTCTCAAAACAGAAATGTCTTTTAAATGTCCCTTACAAACAAAAGAACAGATTCAAAGTGGGATTGTGAAAAAAAAGTTTTATTTTTCTCAACTTAAGTCTTCCTTCCACCACAGCTCAAAGCCTTGTACATGGGGCTCTCAAACAAAATTTCATGTCCATTGATACTGATGTTGATAAATACTGGGTGCAAGATGTTCTCACTTGAAAATCTTGCCCTGGTTGAAAGCTTTGCCTACATGTTTGAATTCACCCTCCCATGCAAAGTATTCCTTCACCATGGTCTTGCACTCCTCGCTGTCCACATTCAACTTGCGCCAAGTGTATGACTCGTAGTCAATCTGCCAATCTTCACTCAGCTGAGGAGAGACGAGAAAAACATTGAATCAAAAAAAAGCTCAACATTCACATTTGAATGGAAATGAATGCCAGTGAAGTAATTAAACCAAGCACTGATTATATCGAGTCAACTAAAACTAGTCAAATCTTAGGGCAGATTGTGAACTTCAGTTCATTTTTGCTATATGCTGAGAACTACAAATAAAACACTTGTACAGTCAACTTGTATTAACTTAACCATATCAAAATATATACAGCTCACATTTCTGCTTTTAATAACACTAACATTTTTATCTACTTAACAGCAGAAATAAAAGGATGAAGTACATCTTTTAATGACAAACAGCTAGTCATTCAGCCTGGTTATCCTGTACACAAAGCTTGTGCACATGGTTGTCAGATTGCAAAAATTATGTAAAACGCTGGGCTGAACGTAAACAGCGTAGGAGAATGACAGAAGAGAGGATATCGTTGAATAAAGCAGTTATTTGTGTTTTGTTTTTGCACAAAGTATTCTCGTCACTTCATAAAATTAAGGTTGAACCACTGCAGTTACGTCAACTTTAACATTGTCTTTAGTAGCTTTCTGGACCTTGAATGTGGTGGTCAGAAAGATCTCGAATTTCATCAAAAAGATCTTAATTTGTGTTCTGAAGATGAACTAAAGTCTTACGGGTTTGGAACGACATGAGGGTGAGTAATTAATGATGGAATTCTCATTTTTGGCTGAACTAACCCTTTAAAGTAGACTAAGCTGTATTTTATTTTATCTTGCAAATTAGCATCTGCCCACTTTGATAAGTTTTTTTTCCATGATACTGATTAATTTGTGCCAACCGTAGAATTTAATTGGAATCAGCATCAACAAAACATACAGGAAGTGTTTTCCACAACATGGAGAAATGCTTCTTTGATGTGCTGGTTTTTATTTTGCCAACATTATCAACTTTCAATTCCTGTGAAATGTTCAAGACTTTTGATATTCAGGTTGTTTACTCCAGCAACCCTGCTGCATTTGTTGTTGCTTTAGGATTGATCACTACAGCAGTGCTGGGATGGAAAGATTGTTTGGTTATTGGTCACAATTGGCCAAAACCCAAAAGAAGCTAATGCTCCTTTTATGCAATGCTTTGTGCAAATATGACGCAAGGCGCTGGAGTTTAACTTTCACCATGTGCCTTCAAATAAGCGTGCCTAATCTGGCTATTCAGAACATTCAGAAGTGTTTGAGAAAAAAAGAAAAAAGAAAAAAAAAAAACCTACATTAGTAAGAACTAGCATGGATTACAAAACAGGTAGATCTATTTTACACTTCTCTCTTCACAATACGACACCAGATACAATCGCCCCCAGAACGGTCAAATCTTGTGAAACACAAGCTCAGGTGTCTCAGAGGGAGAGGAAGCTACAGGTTTTCGCCCACAGTATCTAATGTTGTTAGTTTTGAATCGTTGCAATAAGTCACTACTGTAAACTAATAACATCTAGTTAAAAGTAACATTTTTGGTCCTGCTAATGGTGCTGTGAGGGCACATAAATTGATAGATTATGAAAGACTGGCCTATACATTAAATGGTTCAATATACATGAAGCACCTGATAGGACACTTTAAAGAGATTCACCCAAAAATGAAAATTCTGTCATTATTCACCTTCATGTCTTTTCAAACCCACAAGACTTTCGTTCATCTTTGGAACACAAACGAAGATCTTTTGGATGAAATCTGAGGCAGTTCTGTACTCTCCATTGACAGTCTATGCGACTACCAATTTGACGCTTCAAAAAGTTCATAAAGAGATCGTAAAACTAATCCATATGAATTGAGTGGTTTAGTCCGTATATTCTGAAGAGACAATCACTTTATACTCAATTCACATGGATTAGTTTTACGATCTCTTTATGAACTTTTTAAAGCGTCAAAGTGATAGTTGAATAGCTATGGAGGGACAGAAATTTGTGTTCAGAAGATGAATGAAAGCCTTATGGGTTTGGAACGGTATGAGGGGGAGTAAATGACATTTTCATTTTATAGAACCTTTTCTTCTAAGAGTGTTATGCTTGTGTGTCATGTTTTTGAATGAGAGATGGGGGTGGGATTAAATAAGTTTTCTTCCCACTCCTTTTCGAGCTGATATAATATAATTTATTTATCGACATGATCGAAGAAACATGTACCATGTCTTGGATGCATGTAAATTTATTTTATTAATGTATTTTTATTTTTTTTATTTAATTGCTCGAAAGAAAGAAAGAAAGAAAGAAAGAAAGAAAGAAAGAAAGAAAGAAAGAAAGAAAGAAAGAAAGAAAGAAAGAAAGAAAGAAAGAAAGTGTACAATCAGGCAACTTTGTTACATTTCCATTTTAGTAGGGCTGCCCAAACTTTCTTTAGAGAGAAATGCACCTTTCATACGGATTACATAATCAGAAAATATTTGTTTTGTTTTTTTATTTAGAAGTAAATATTAAGCTTTCTATAGATATATTTCGCATGTCTGTGAAGCAAGTAGCCTATAAGCTAAATTTCAGTTCATTTTTGTGATGCGCTCCATTTCACGAAAACTGAGATGGCAGAAAACGCATCCTGTTTTCGTTATTTTACAAAAGCACAACATTTAGTTGTTTTTGTGAGTTTACACAATTAAAAGTAAACCTTTTCAAATGATGCATAACTCTTATTTGTATGACCAAAAATTGAGTATTTTGTTGTTTCTGCCGTTATCAGGTAAAATGCAAGTGATCAGGTCTCCATGTCATGCAGTAAGTGCTATACTTCAGCTTCCACACTCCGCACAAACACTTGGATATGTGCCTAATAATAGCAAACATTTATTTAGGTTAACATTAGAGCGAGCGACCACGTAAAGTTGCTACCAACACTTTCAAATGATAAGCCATATTTGAAGTCGCTAAATGACAGGCAAACATCTGGATTTCCTGCCTGACATACTGTAATAACCATAAGGAACCGGCGTTATCTATCCAATCTATCCCTAAGGGACTGCGTGACTTCACCACTTCCTGTGGGGTTTTTTTCTTGACTAACCAAATATTACAATTTTGGTCGACCAAGCCTCTTCTCGCCGACTAATGCCCTACATTTTAGATAGTGTTTGTCCCTGAGTCAAACTATAAACATACATACAGACACATAACAGGGTCCCGAGTACATGTAAATCACTCACAGTAAATGCAAGGTCCTGGCCTCTGAAGACCCAGATACCAGAGATGCAACTGTCGTTGTTTGCACCGAAGAGGATGACACTGGAAAATGCATTCTTACGTAGTTTGTCAAGTCGCTGGAACATTCCTGAGGAGATGAGCAAGAGAGTACTTGTACATATCTTCAAAAAACTATGCAATGCTAAACTCTTGCGCAAGTAGTACTGCTGAATTGGAAAAGAACAAACTGGGAACAAGTCATAACATTCCTGGCACTTTATGTTTAAGGAGACACAAAGAAAATATCTAAAGTCAATGTGACCCGACCGTACCTGTGATAAGATTACAGCTCATGAAGGCCTGGGCTAGCTCTTCAGGGAAGCGGTACTCAGCATACCAGATTGAGAAGCCCTCGCGATCAAAGTGATCCCAGAAGTAAGGCAATGCCACGGTCAGGGTGTCCTCGTTGGAGTATTTCCTCTTGAACTCATCCATGACAAAAGAGCTAGTGGCAAGAGGACAAAGTCAGACAGATGAGAGAGCGAACAGACTTTTAAACAATGCCCATCTCTAAAGTGAAGGTGTATCAAGTACCTTTTTGGAAGGTGAGCAAATGGGTCCTTGGCTTTCGGCTCAGAAGCCAATGCAGCCTCGCATTCGTCCATCTCCTCCTCAGCAGGGGCTGCTTTCTTTTCCTCCTTTTTCTTCTCTTTTTTCTCCTGCTGCGGTTGTTGTTGCTGCTGCTTGCCTCCTTCCTTGCCACCCTTCTCCTTCTTGGTAGGAGTGTCCTTCTTTGGCTGCATCTCAGCAAACTTCTTAGCTAGAGAAATGATAAATAAAAGCACACTTATACTAGCACTCAATATTGAAAAATAAAAAATTTTAGTGCTTCAGGTTAATTTTGCCCAGGGTTGTACTGGCTTCAAAATCACAGCATCATTGTTAAAATGTGAGAAAACCATTTAAGGAAACTGGTGAAACTCCATGGTTAGTGTCAAAAGAGTGACTGTATAACTTTCGTCATTCTCAAGGACTTCATTTCGCAATACATGATCATACAAGGTAATATATGGATGTGACAAAAATATAGTATGTATTAAAATATTTTAAATGTATTCCAAGTTGCTTTTAGCATGTACATTCAGTTATATAATTATATGGTGTTGTTTGTCACTATTTTGCTCAAGCCTGCTCTACAAAGACTTGCATCATCTGCCTCCATAATAGCAGTATGAAGAGTAAAAACTACACAAGCAGATTTGAGAAACTTACCATCAAACTGAGCCATTTTCTCACAGAGCTTAACCTCTCCCAAAACAGTCTTAAACTGAGGTTGGTTGACACAGGTCATAAACCAGCGAGTGACGTTGGGGTAGGGCTGACGGAAAGCAGGCTCAAGAACCTAGAAAGGTGAAAAAGATCAGTTTAAAACATTGCAGTTTCATCAATTACATTTACTGCATATTATTATTAGAATTGTCCAGTAATCAGATGGGTGGGTAGTTTTTTAGTTAGGCAAATAATTATTAGAAGGAGAGACATGTCTGATTTTCAAAAATGGCCTACATTATTTTAAGTATATGAAGTCAGTGACAGAGTGCAAGCATGTGTCTAACATAATTCTGTATTTTCAGCATCAGAATCATGAATATATTTATTCTGGCATCACCATTGCTCTGTGCATTGGGGACCAGGACCAAGTCGAAGCCTATTCAAGTCCACCTCGTAATAACAAATTTAGCATTTTAATCAACAGTACATTTTTGTTAACTCTCTGGGGTCTGAGGATTTTTGGGGCCCTGGAGAAGTTGACATGCCCTGACATTTGTGCTTTTTTCAGTTGTTCATAAACATATAAATGACAAAAGTGTCAGTACACTGTATTCAGCACAAACTAGGCTACAATAATATGTGAGGAACATGTATGTACATGTTTGTGTTTTTGAAGGAATAACGTTTATGCGTGGTTATTGAAAAAAACAAAAAACTTAAGTCGCTGAAATAAGGCCAAAAAAAATATATTAAATCTGTGTTCACACGACCTCTGGGTATTGGAGGTTGTAGACTAAAGTTTTTGCTCAAAATGATGTAAAAATTATCCTGTCTACTCGTTCATATAAAACAATAGAGAGATTTACATTTCCTAAGACATTTTTGGTCAAGAAACAGTATGCGTGGAGGCGTGAATCATCATGAATAATCCTGTGATTCACACCTGAGAAGACAAAAGATTCGAATAAAGACCTGTAATGACCTGCATATTGAGCTCTTTCAGTCAGGTAGGATGTGTGAAAAAACCCTCTGTGATCATGCTGATAACAGGATTAATGTCCACTCTTGACAAAAAAAAACATGATTTTTGTGATCTCATGCATGCACGTATTATTGCACATCATGTGAAGAAAATTTTGTATAGGCCTATGTTAAATTACAGTACCAGTCAAAAGATTGAACATTTTTTTAAAAGCAGCCTTAAGTCTCTAACCAAATTATGGTTTTCTATTTTAATATACTTTAAAATATAATGTATTTCTGTGATGCAAAGCGTCTGAACATTCCTACCTCTATGGCATTTCATGTAGGCTAATATATTTGTTATATCATATAGCCTAAATGTTAATGTGCAGTTGACAAACTATACATTAAAAAGATCTAAGACTCAAGCATCACATTTTGACTCTTAAAATCTTATATTGACCGTAATTTCTTAATATGCTTAAAAGCATGCACATTTGGAGAAATATTGATGGATTCTCATATGTTTGTCAATTTTCTATACAGAGGAGTAATATTTATTCAATATTTATTGAAGGAGGGCGCTCTGTGCTCCTTTAGTCCACAAATGCCACCTAAAGAAGAACAGGCCGTGTGACATTCCAGGAACTAACAGACTTCCAGAGATCGCTATAATATGTAGATAAACACTTTAAGACAATAAATACACGATTGAGACGATGTATACACGTATTGCCTCAGAATTTGCGTCTGAATAGCGCTGGCTCCGTGGGCGTGGCCGCATTAGTGGATAATGAGCTGAATCACGGGCGTCTGACATGCGTCTCTTTTCATACAGATTACATAAACAAAATGTTTGTTTTCGATTTGACTTACATGATTTGAAACCTGACATTTCAACGTTTCTTTAGACAAGTCTAATTTTTTTGTGATTAGTATTCACTAAATTAGTTCTCAGAAAATGAACTATCAGATTGGACTTCGTTCAGAGGGAGACGACAGATCACGCATCATGTTAGTTTTCTTTATTTTACAAAAACCACAACATTTAGTTTTTACTCTGAGTGTACACAAATAAAAGATGATATTCCACAGATTAAAATGGTGTATAACTCTTAATTGTATGTGCAACACTGGAGTATTTTGAGTCTCTTTCACACTGGTAAGAAAAAAACTGAGGTGGTATCGTCGGCGATACCTCAGACTCCAGAGTGTTAACTTGTCCATTTAAAATAAAACACTAAATATTATAATAATAATAATAATATTTTAGAATTAAATCTTAATCAACATCAATCATAATCCTAAAAAGAGTAGAAATTAGTGTTAGTGTAAAAGACACTAAAATCTAATAAAAGATGAACCAACATGGGCCCAATTTATTGTGCTATTGTGCATCCCCAATAAAAACCTGATTACATCTCAGATTTTCATGACACCCTGTAGTCTCACCTGTTTGTAGAGCCAGAGCAGAGAGCAGACAACAGTGATGTCAGCCAGACTGACTCTCTCCCCAACCAGAAAAGTGCGAGTGTTTAAGTGCTGATTCAGGACGGCGAGGACTCGTTTCACCTCTTCCTTAGCTTGTTCTGTGGCCTACATACAAGACAAAGGACAGTCTTACAAAACATTCAATGCACTTCCTGACAGATAAAGTCGTTACATCAAGAGATATTCAAAGCTCACCTGTTTGTTGAACTGCATGATACCCAAAGTGGGGAACACCCAGGCACTAGCTGGAGGGATGATCTCAGAATCAGCAAAACTGACCCACTGCAGCACCTGGGCACTGGCCTGGGGAGTGCTGCCACGAAGGGCATCACTGCTCACTGTCAGGACACACGTCAGCATTAATGGCGAGTAATAAAACACCAAAGGTTGTTACAGAATCACAATATATCTATAGGCCCCATTCACACTTGGCCACTTTATGAGTGAAAAGACCTGGGGTCTAAATTTATAAAGAAGTGAATATTTGAACATACAACAGTTTCCAAAATGTCCCTACAAAAAGTCTGTATGCACAAAAAAAAAAAGAGAAAAGAAATGACTGACATATTCAGGCACTCATCATCAATCAGCAAGGAAATCCAAGCACACTCTCCAAAAATGTATGTGAGGTAAGCATAAGCCGGTTTCTGTACACGTAACATTATTTTCAGGAAATCATTTCTTTCAATTATCACAAAGCAGTTAAAATAGCACTAATGTGCAGATATAATTATATTAACGCATATTGCGATTGTCTATATGCGACCCTGGACCACAAAACTAGTCATAAGGGTCGATTTTTTGAAATTGAGATTTGTACATCATCTGAAAGCTGAATAAGCTTTCCATTGATGTATTGTTAGAATAGGGCAATATTGGGCAGAGATACAACTAAATCTGGAATCTGAGGGTGCAACAAACAAAAAAACAAAAACTAAAAAAATATATATTAAGAAAATCGCCTTTAAAGTTGTCCAAATGAAGTCCTTAGCAATGCATATCCACTCACAAAAATACATTTTATATATTTATGGTAGGAAATTTACAAAATATCTTCATGGAACATGATCTTTAATTAATATCCTAATGGTTTTTGGCATAAAAGAACAATCGATAATTTTGACCCATACAATGTATTGTTGGCTATTGCTACAAATATACCCGTGTGACTTATGACTGGTTTTGTGGTCCAAAGTCACATTTCTCTTTACATTTTCACAAATGGTGAATTAATTGAATTACTGCACCAAAAAAATTTGTATGTAAGCTCTTCAGTTGGCGTTCTCACAAGAACATTTTCACATCAGTTTCCGCCTTTATAAATCCTAATTTGTTCTTGACCTTTAAAATAGGAAAAATCCACAGAATTTAGGTTCAAATCTGATTGTAAATGCATTTTACAAATGAGGGATCAGGTATAAATGCCCCCCGAAACGCTTTTAAATTGGATTGCAGTCCGATCGCTCAATCCCTTTTAGGATGTGGTTTGAGATGCTTTCCAGATGCAACTGGACAAGTGTAAGTGTATTTGGATGAAGCCACATATGCAAAATTTACTTCTCCCAAAAATGGTAAAAAAAATAAGGATGTGAGAGCACGTTATATCAGCTCCTGGCCACCAGATACCACAGAGCTACTGCAACATGCATCTCCACAGATATGGCCCGCCACAAATGAGCATCTCTCTCCAGTAAGTACGCACTAATGGCCACAATTCGGTAAACTAAACTAAATTTTCCGCATTCTGAAGCTTAAAGGTCTTTGCACACTGAGTCCGAAACTTTTGCACTTAAAAATAAATACGACCTCACGTTGTGTCA
Organism: Anabarilius grahami; assembly: GCA_003731715.1. Classification (NCBI taxonomy): domain Eukaryota; kingdom Metazoa; phylum Chordata; class Actinopteri; order Cypriniformes; family Xenocyprididae; genus Anabarilius; species Anabarilius grahami. The sequence goes on from RJVU01035834.1 coordinate 1,637,878, forward strand.
ATCACGTTTACACACTGCCTCCGAAACTTTTGTCCGTCATAAAATTATTCGAATTAGGTTCGATTTTCTGCATTTTTTGCATGCGTGGCACGCATTTGAGACGTTTTGACAATTCAGAGCCACCGTACAAGCGAACGCCAAAATCCCGAATGCCATCTGACAAGTTGATCCACGTCGTCTACAGCACAAAGCAGCAGCACTGAATGACAAACAAAGTGCAGAATACAAAGAGACAGAATATAAAGACAGATTGTGCCAGTAGCAAAGCATCAAACTGAGGCACTGACATCCTGAAGTAAACTTTGAAACGCTCGGGATAATCACGCAGCTCGCACTCTCTCTCTCTCTCTCTCTCTCTCTCTCTACTCAATCTCGGGATTGGATGGGTATTTCCTCTTATGAAGAGAGAGAAAACAACTAAATCATGCTCACTGCTTGAAGACTCCATTTTGTATTGTTTTGCAAATTTTTTCGCAACGGACTCATTAATACGCATCGGACTCAGTGTCCAAGGTCTCTGTGCGTGACGACTTTTTAAGATCACGAATATGAAAAAACGCATAAGAAATGTTCGAACTCAGTGTGCAAAGGCCTTAAAGGATTAGTTCACTTTCAAAAATTCCTAATAATTTACTCACCCCCATGTCATCCAAGATGTCCATGTCCTCCTCCTTCAGTCGAAAAGAGATTAAGGTTTTTGATGAAAACATTCCAGGATTATTCTCCTTATAATAATATTCTCCTCCAAACGGTTGAAGGTCAAAATTACAGTTTCAGTGCAGCTTCAAAAGGCTTTAAACGATACCAGACGAGTAATAAGGGTCTTATCTAGCTAAACGATCTGGCATTTATGAAAAAAATGTAAATGTATATGCTTTATATAAACAAATGATCGCCTTCCAAGTGCTTCCGCCAAAACCGCACTTTCGTATTCTTCAAAAAGCTTACGCTGTATGTCCTACGCCTTCCCTATTCTACTTAAGGAAAAAATGGAACTGCCGCTACGTTTGTTCTGTAAGTAGAACAGGGAAGGAGTAGGACATACAGCGTAAGCTTTTTGAAGAATACGAAAGTGCGGTTTTGGCGGAAGCACTTGGAAGGCGATCATTTGTTTATATAAAGCATATACATTTAAATTTTTTTCATAAATGCCCGATCGTTTAGCTAGATAAGACCCTTTTTCCTCGTCTGGTATCGTTTAAAGCCCTCTGAAGCTGCACTGACACTGTCATTTTGACCTTCAACCGTCTGAAGGCCATTGAAGTCCACTATAAGGAGAATAATCCTGGAATGTTTTCATCAAAAACCTTAATTTCTTTTCAACTGAAGAAAGAAAGACATGAACATCTTGGATGACATGGGGGTGAGTAAATTATCAGGAAAATTTTATTTGAAAGTGAACTAATCCTTTAAAGGTGGTACAGAGGATGTTTTGTTTTATACATTTTTGCAATAATACTTGAAACTGTCTTTACTAACTGATAAAAGACTATTTATTAGGTGCACTGAAAGGAATATTATTAATATACATCATCTGTGCACGAGGTAGGGCCTTAAAAACATCAGCCAATCGTTTACGCGATCATCGTGTAATCGATTGGCCCTCTGACTTGTCAATCACTGCCATGACGTTCCTTGTGAGAGACACGCGGCTGCGCGCTCCAGTAACTTTCCACACTCCACAGGCGCCTCATGCAATGTTTTTGTCAGGAGACACGAGTAACAACTGCAGATTATGAGTTACCTGCGGTGAGTCCAACATAATGAATCCACTAAGTGTGTGCGCGGCTTTAAGTCGCGATTGTAAGGCCGATTATGAATGTAAATTGATACTTATGACTGATCGCGCTCAAACGCGTCCAGTCAGAGCCAGTTGCGTTCAGTCTGCGATTACAGTCGGTGTTCAAATTCCATGTGAAAGTATATAAATCTGCTTCAGGAGCAGGAAACAATCGCTGTATGTTGAGCATAGTCTTAGAATGTTTTAGCTAGTCGTTAAATGTGTGCCCGGCTTAATAACACAGCGAATGCCGGTGGTAAACACTCGTGTTCCAATACTTCCAATACAAATGGAGGGGGTTGTTCTTACGCATGCACTCATTTAAAAAACTCAGTCGACGAATCTTCGACGGGAATCTTCTTTAAATGTGGCGAAGATGAAATTCTCCCATTGCTCTTGATATCAGATGAACAATTTACGTGGCCAAGTGTAAACGGAAACATTGTATCAAACCGGATAACAATCCGATAAAAGGGAATGCATGAAGTGTAAATAGGTACTATAAAGCTTACTTACAATAGTGAGCAATGGCATTGCTCTCAAACAGACAGAAGCCATCATCACCCTGGTAAGCAGGAACCTAAATGAACAGAAACCACATTCATGAATTAATTCAACATCAAGAACATATGCAGAGAAAAAAAGGGGGGGGAATAACACTGACCTTTCCCAAGGGAAAGCTGCTAAGAAAAGCAGGGGATCGGTTCGTCTGCCCAAAGGTGAAGGCAGGGGGGGCGTTTGCAATCTTCAGACGGGCCCCACTGTACTGGGCAGCGATCTGAGCCTTAAAGGCCCTCCAGTTCTCTGGGTATGTGTAGAGAGTCTGCAGAAACACAAGGTTTGAGATTACATTGCTGAAATTGATGCGGCTTGTTCAGCCTCTGGCAACAGAAGCTGCCCCCTTCATTAAGACCACTCATACAGCATTACACAGCACTTTCCATCAGCTGACGCAGCTGACAGTGCAATAAATTACTTCAGAGATTGTAAACAAATGTTTGCATATTCAAGTAGAGTGTCAAAACTAATAGGATGGTGTTGAAGTGCCACTTATTTGTCAATTGTCAGTCTTTTTAAAACTCTGAATTATATTTTAAATAGTCGGGAAGTGTTTGACACCACCACTGAACTTCAGAATCAGATGTGTCAATAATTACAACGGAAACCTTTTATTTTGTCTCAACGACTTTACAATGACGCTTTTCTAGAGGCTCACACAGCTAATATCCACTCTTCACTTTAAGGAAATTAAAGTAAAACTACAATTAACATGACATTCTGCTATTTAAAAGGAGATTAAAGCGGAGAATGAGCGGCATGGAAGGGAAACGTGGCACAAAGGAGCGCAGCGCTGTGCTTCTGCCCGTCATCACACTATCCACCTTATAAAGGGGTGTGGGGAGTATTTACAACATAAATAATCATCACAACAGCTTCACAGGAGACTACAAAAGAACACGGTATGAAGACAACGTACAAACATATAAGGATTGGAGTGATTGTGGTATGATTGCGGAGAGAGATGTACTGTAATAAGGCATCGAAGGGTTTCTCCCATCTTACTCACCCCTGCCGCCATCTTCAGGACGAGAGAAAGGAGGAACGGGCTGCGCGGTGGTGACGTATAGGCCAGTCCTGTCGCAGATATAATACGTAATAGGGGCGTGAAAGCGACAGCTGGATGTGTTTTTATTTAAAAATGATTTTAACATTTTGCTGAAAGATATATTTATTAATTTATTTGACAGGAAACATGCTTTTGAACTCGTTCTTTTCTTTGTTTTGCATTGCAAATTATTCATTCACATGAACAAGATATGTTTCTCACAGTGTAAAATCTCTTAAACTCATAAGAAAGGCAAGAACTATGATCTTATCTTTCTTACAGTTTGAGGTTTCCTTTGTTTACCTCTTTCCTTTTCAATTTTTGTTCTTTGTATTTCAAATGCAGTGGTTTCTTTGTGATTAAAAAGGAAATTATATATATATTAGGGCTGTCAAACGATTAATCGGATACAAAATAAAAATGTAAGTTAGCTTAATATACAGTACAGTCCAAAAGTTTGGAACCACTAAGATTTTTAATGTTTTTAAAAGAAGTTTCGTCTGCTCACCAAGGCTACATTTATTTAATTAAAAATACAGTAAAAAACAGTAATATTGTGAAATATTATTACAATTTAAAATAACTGTGTACTATTTAAATATATTTGACAAAGTAATTTATTCCTGTGATGCAAAGCTGAATTTTCAGCATCATTACTCCAGTCTTCAGTGTCACATGATCCTTCAGAAATCATTCTAATATGCTGATTTGCTGCTCAATAAACATTTATGATTATTTTCAATGTTGAAAACAGTTGTGTACTTTTTTTTTCAGGATTCCTTGATGAATAGAAAGTTCAAAAGAACAGCATTTATCTGAAATACAAAGCTTCTGTAGCATTATACACTACCGTTCAAAAGTTTGGGGTCAGTAAGAATTTTTATTTTTATTTTTTTGAAAAGAAATTAATACTTTTATTCAGCAAGGATGCAATAAATCAATCAAAAGTGGCAGTAAAGACATTTATAATGTTACAAAAGATTAGATTTCAAATTGCTACTCCAAACCAGCCGTCGTGTTTCAGGGGGGGTCCCACAATAAAATTCACATTCCAGGGGCTAAATATCATGTTATTTGGGGTCGCTTCAACCCACGGACATGAAAACAACCGTAGGTAACAGTGTAAAAGCAGCCCAATTGTGCGGGGAAAATGTGGACTTGGCAACACTGGCATGATAGGAAGCTTCAATTGTTCCTGCCAAACATTGTTGCTATGATATATTATCAGAGTGGGGTAGCATCAAAATATTTGCAAAAACCACTGACACACATTGTGTACTACATATTTAGCCTTTCTTACAAAAGAATTTCAGAATAAAAAAAAGACAAGATGGAGACATGTTCAAAATTTTATGAGTGCTGTATTACAAAAGAGAAATATTTTCAACTACAGGCTGGTTGGCATTTACAAAAATATTTTTAAAAATAGGCTTATATACTAATGAGATTGAATAACTTCTAAAAGCAATGTAATAAATGATTAATTTATCCTTCCAAAACATGCTTGTGAACCGGTTTTGCTTACAGGATCATTCAACAGCCGAAGAGCCTTACTCACTATATATATATTTTTCTTTTCTCTGCTGCCTCAATATAAATGAAACAGTTCAAAATCTTTCCATCATGTAGAACAACTGCAACATTTTGTTCCCATTCGACTTGATGTTTCACAAATCAAACTGTTGCCATAGGAAAACTATAGATATACCAACATGGGGATAAAAGGAGACAATAAAAAAAAACAACATCAAATGAATAGGGAAATAATTACAGTATATACATAAACTACGTGACATCCTCACAGCATCAGGTTTCATATTTCCAATATTCTTGATAGAAGAATCAGCTCACAAGACCTAGAAGAACAAGAGTGAAACTTTTAGACAATAGCTGGACAGCACAACATTACTTAGACAAAGAATTATAAAATACCCCATTTTAATAAAGAACTGTATAAAATCAAGTTATGGTACAGATAACTGCATAAAAAGATTTCATCATAGAAATACATACCCAGGTAGTCATCCATAAGAGATCCAATGGCAAACTAATAAAAAAGGAAGAAAAAAAGTTGAATAATCAAAAACTTTAAGAAAGCATTTTTCTCCAAATAGAATATTATTCAGCATATTCAAGAGAAAGTGCCAGGGATTTACAATATCATTCTTATCCACTCGAGTTCCCACAATCTTCAGTCGAATTTCATCATCTTGTTGGATCACAATGTCCTGTTGAAGAAAACAAACTGAAATGGTCTATATTTGTGCATCTGAGTGTTAAAAAATTACTTCTAAAGCTACAGTATGTAACTTGTTTGTGTTAAATTATATAATGAGCGAGTACATTATGAATCCATTTTCCGTGTTTTTGACTTGCACTTAATCACTACAGTACATCTATAATAAGTGTTTATATTAGTAGCATGCAGTTTAGTTTATTAACCACTAGGGTGCCAAAAGTTACGGACTGCAGCTTTAATGGTGATGTATTGACTCATACCTCATCGACGGTCTTATAGCATGGCGGATTTGAGTTTGGATCAAACTCCATCTCAGAGGGAATAGACTAGACAGAAATATCACAGATATAAGACAATTACAAATGTCACAGAATATTAACACACATATGTGCATGGAATATATACATATTTTGATATATATACAGTACAGTCCAAAAGTTTGGAACCACTAAGATTTTTAATGTTTTAAAAGAAGTTCCGTCTGCTCACCAAGGCTACATTTATTTAATTAGAAATATAGTTAAAAACAGTAATATTGTGAAATATTATTACAATTTAAAATAACTGTGTACTATTTAAATATATTTGACAAAGTAATTTATTCCTGTGATGGTAAAGCTGAATTTCCAGCATCGTTCCTCCAGTCTTCAGTGTCACATGATCCTTCAGAAATCATTCTAATATGCTGATTTGCTGCTCAAGAAACATTTATGATTATTTTCAATGTTGAAAACAGTTGTGTACTTTTTTTTTCAGGATTCCTTGATGAATAGAAAGTTCAAAAGAACAGCATTTATCTGAAACACAAAGCTTTTGTAACATTATACACTACCGTTCAAAAGTTTGGGGTCAGTAAGAATTTTTATTTTTATTTTTTTGAAAAGAAATTAAAGAAATGAATACTTTTATTCAGCAAGGATGCAATAAATCAATCAAAAGTGGCAGTAAAGACATTTATAATGTTACAAAATATTAGATTTCAGATAAACACTGTTCTTTTGAACTTTCTATTCATCAAATAATCCTGAAAAAAAATATTGTACACAAATATTTTGTACAATTGTACACATTAAATGTTTCTTGAGCAGCAAATCAGCATATTAGAATGATTTCTGAAGGATCATGTGACACTGAAGACTGGAGTAATGATGCTGAAAATTCAGCTTTACCATCACAGGAATAAATTACTTTGTCAAATATATTTAAATAGTACACAGTTATTTTAAATTGTAATAATATTTCACAATATTACTGTTTTTACTGTATTTTTAATTAAATAAATGTAGCCTTGGTGAGCAGACGAAACTTCTTTTAAAAACATTAAAAATCTTAGTGGTTCCAAACTTTTGGACTGTACAGTATATCGCCATGGAAAACCTACATGACGAGAAATGAAACAAGACATGGGGCCAATTTCTGTAAAGAGGCCAACCTGGGGAAAGAAAGAAAAAAATATTGTATTAAAGACTAAAACAATCAGAAACAGGGCAATGAGTTTTATCAACACTGTATAAATGATCACTGAGCAAGTAAGTTCTTTATACAAGAGCTCTTAAATGTGATCCGTCTCCACGTCGAGTCACACTAGAGTGAGATACATGAACTTAGGAACGTCCAGAATGAAAACGACAGCACTAAGAGAAGATAAAATGGACTCGTACTTTGTTAACCTGAGTGACAACAGCATCCACAACTTCTCCCTTGAAGGGACGGAATACGATGGCTTTGTATTTGACGGGATACAGCACAAAACCTCTGCCGGGCTGTATTACACCCGCTCCAATATTATCGATTGTGGTTACTGCAATAACAAAGCCATACCTGAGAAACAAAAGAGAGACATTAGAGACTCATATTTCATTATATTCATTAACTGAATAAAGTCTGATCTCAAACTTACTTTCCTGTACATGTTCCCTCCACCTCAGTGAACAGTTTCTGCTTGACTGTGTTCAAAAGGTTGGGTCCAAAGTACCTTGGATGGAGGAGAATCTCATGCTCCAAAGAGATCTGTTGTGATGGAGATTGAGAAAACAAGCAGCAGCTACATTAAGATAATGAATGTACATCTAGAATCGGTTTGAATCAACAAAACACAATGTATAAACAATAACATCATTGATTGATTTCGACTTTTGATCAATTAACTTTACGTCAACACAATATTCATCATTTCAAAAGGACAAGATCTGTGGAGCTGGCTGGATTTCATTCACCAACACTTTCAAAACCTAGTGACTGTGTGCAGGTAACGTTAGCCGAGACAAAACCGCATCAACGAGCCGAAAATATTCAATTTTTCATGCTGGGGTTCAATGTAACTACACGCAAAAATAAAACAACTATGGACTTACGTGATAAAACATCTCTTAATTGGTTTTATCTTACAAATGTATCTGTTTAAATTTTGAAAAGCCGCGAGTACTGCTTTATGCGTGTCCAGGCGCCGACCCTCAAAAGAATCGAGCAGCAAGAGCGTTTCCGGTGGACTGTGACTTCAAATTAAGAGTCATACGAAGGCATTAATTAAAAAAAAAAAAAAA
>RJVU01035834.1:1646054-1672297 GCA_003731715.1 Anabarilius grahami
GTTTTACTTCATAAGATGTTGATTAAACAAATATTTTGTGAGCTATATATTTTTTAAACAACTATTTATTTTCTTAAACATTAATTTGAGCTATCCAAAATGTAGATGCATTATAAAAACCCTGATTTAAGTGATTTTATCATATAACATAATTTACGTTATTAAAATAAGTTTGTTTAAATGCATTTCTGTCATGCTGTATAAAGGGTCCAAATGATGTAACCTCCTGTTAATGAATATTTCAATTCCTTATATTTTAATTAATATTACATTCCATGAATGCTACATTTTATGTAATTAAATCTAGTTAATAAATAAAATAATGTTTACATATATTTAAAAATTAATTCAACAAATTATGTGAAGTATGACACTTTTGTACAGCTACTTTTAATTGTAGCATACAGTACAAAAAAAAAGTGAAAGGCCAAAATCACCTGTTAAGGTGAGTTTGGTGTGTTTTAAACTAGATTTTGTTAATGCTATGATCATTTTATGCATTTTTTAGTTTTTATAACACATTTAATAGATCAGCAAATCAATTTTAAAAGGGCTACTTTGTCTCGATGAACACTTACACACAGAATGCAAGACAAAACATGAACACAAGAGGTCACTATAATTCCAAAGTTATTCAACTTGTGGCCATTGACATGACATTTAAAGCACTTTCGGAGCAAGCAGACAAGTGTCTGATTTTATATGAATAGCCTACTCGCTATGAAGACACAGATCACCGTTTGAATGAAATATATTTCCCCAGAAGCTTGCGAATATTGATATTGATCTATGATAGATAGATAGATAGATAGATAGATAGATAGATAGATAGATAGATAGATAGATAGATAGATAGATAGATAGATAGATAGATAGATAGATAGATAATAAATACATCAACAAATAATTACTTAAATTAATATGCATAAAAAGTGATGAGTCCTTTGCACTAAATGTTATGTGACAAATAAAGCTTATGTGTTGAAATCCTGAAAGGTATACTTCCAGTTTGTTGCTGTTTTGTAGCTTTAATAGCAAGTTTTAAAAGCTTCTCTTTCACAAGCAAATAAAAGCAAATGCAGTGGAGTGCTATAGATCAGACTGTCTCACCATTGTTGCTGAGGCAGGTCAGATACCCGAGGACTAAAGCCATGCATGTTGATGAGCATGGGCAGATGTCCACAAATATCTGAGCATGGTGGATGGGGTTTGCATCATGCATAGTCCAAATCGAAGATGGTCCTTGGGGACTTCTTCATTTTGTCCGCGCCACATTCTTGCAGAGAGCTGGCACTCATCGCATTAACCTTGATATTATAAAAGAGAGAGAGAGAGAATGCTTGCAGATGTCCTCACAGTCACAAGTTCATGGCCTTCATGTTGAGGAGACAGTGCTTTCATTTAATCAAAGTCTTTATTGTCCCTCTTTCTATTTCAGTGGAATTTTGCCATTAGGATACTACTATATATCAACTTATACAGTGATTTCTCAGTTTCAAATTTCTAACTGTCTTAAAGGGACAGTTCACCCCAAAAATCTGTCATTTACTTACCCTTGAATTGTTCTTAATCTGTATAAAGTTCTTTCTTCTGTTGAACACAAAAGAAGATATTTTGAAGAATGTCGGTAATCAAACAGTTGACGGCACCCATTGACTTCCATAGTAGGAAAAAAAACGATGGAAGTCAAAGGCCGTCAACTGTTTGATTACCAACATTCTTCAAAATATCTTCTTTTGTGTTCAACAGAAGAAAGTAACTCATATAGGTTTGGAACAACATGAGGGTGAGTAAATGATGACAGAAGTTTCATTTTTGGGTGAACTGTCCCTTTAAGACAGAAAATATCTGACAGATTTAAAGACATTTTGGCCAAGCTCTGTGAAAGCGGAATTGAATATTAAAAATCAGTGGTATAAAAGCACATCAAGGACATTGTATTATCATACACTGTAAAAAATGTTTTTTTTTAATTTGTTATCACATTTTTCCTTTTGTCAAATCAACTTCAATAATTAATGTGGTTCAGATAACATAATTTTTTGAGTTTATGTTGATTAAACCAATCTCATTATATTAACTCAGATTTTTAAATCTCTAATGGTGAACTGGCTAATTCGTACGAATTCACTGAATTTTGTACGAAATTCATACGATTTGTCAAACCCCAGTGACGGGTAGGTTTAGGGGCGGGGTTAGGGATGGCTCATTCGTACGAATTTATACGAATTTCAACTCGTAAAATACGTACGATTTAGCAAAAAATGTATGAGTGAGTTCGTATGAATTCGTAAAATACGTATGAATTGCCGCGAGATCGGGTTGGAAGGGATATTTTTGCCTACATTTAACTTTATTGCAGAATAGAATATTCAAGTAAATTCAGTTTTAAAATCAAAAAATACATTTGTTTAATTTATTTTCTTTTAAAAAAACTATTTGAGTTAATTTGCTTTTTTCCCTTAATTTTCTCATCTCTGTGATTGATTTATCCATATGAAGCATTTTAACAAACTGAACACATGTAAGCAAACCTACCACAATTGTCGTTTATTCACCTTTCATTGTGCAACATGTGTTTGGACCAACACACTGATTTTCAAATATATTTCTCTTGTGTCGCTTTTGTTTTTTTGAAAGCAAAGCCCTTCTCCAGTGTTGATCTGAGTGCTCTCAGAGCTGATGGAAAGAAAACCCTGTTCCTGAGCTTCAGCTCACTACTTTCCTTCCCCCTCTCCCCTTGCTCTCGCCAAAGGTAGCTTTCAGATGCAAAATAAGCAGACATATGGAGAGGAGGTCTTTCTCCAGCCCTCCTAAAGATTCAGATTGTATGACAAATCACGTCCACCACCACCCTCCCAACCCCACACAGAATCTCCAGACAACAGCTTCATTAGAGTGAAAGAAGGAGTTTTTGCAGCTTTGTCGAGTCAAGCTCAGACTTCTTTCCCTTCTCAATTACTCCATTGTTGGCTAGAGATTCAAGTTATTGCACTCAAAAGCATATGGCCGAACACCTACAAGTGATGCTATCACACTTTATCTAGAAATAAAATGGCACATTTTTCTTTAACAAATTGGTGGATAATGTTTGTTGCAAAAAAACAAAGACTTGCAAAACCCACAGTCCAGCAGGTCTATACTAACGCATGGAACAGTCTGGCGAGGTCAGGTGGATGAACTTATCATTAGTCAGGGAATCGCTGTGTACTTCCTCCCTTTTACGGTGATGTAGCTTGTGCAAAGCTTCTTCTCATTTTACCAAAGAGTTGCCCTGGTTACTTTCAAATATAAAGTCTTTAGAGACACAGCTCTCATTGTTAGCACTGATGCAGGGTAAACTAGAGGTAAATTATGCACTTGCACAAACACACGAAGACAAGTGAATGCCCCACCGTAGGGTTTGTATTTAGAATTGGACATCTGATTGATAGTACTAGGTTCACGAACTGGTACATTATGTGTCCGACTCACAAAGAGAGCCCAAAATTTACATTCACATAGCTTGTAATGAGATTCCATCGCATTTTGATAATAGCACCTGTTCCGAAATCTTGTAAATATGGACAAAGATGTATTCCAGGTATATATGGCAAACAAGTTTGGAAAAATTTAAATGTAGGAATGTAATGTTTATGAAATGCAGCTTTCAGTTATGCATTTCAGACGCAGGACACATGCCACTGTACACATATCTGTAAAATGTCTAAATAATAATAATAAGAAGAAGAATTGGTAGCACTTTATTTTACAGTCCTGTTTCTCATGTACAAATAGAGTAACTAGGTACTTACCCTGAACTTACCACTAAACCTAACCTTAACCCATGTAGTTACCTTACATTAACCCTTTCACACTCTAAAAATGCTGGGTTAAAAACAAACCAAGTTGGGTTGCAAATGGTTTTAGTGTTTGCCCAACCTGGGCAGGTTAATTTAACTCAACTATTGTTTAAAAATTATTATATGGCTGGCTTAAAATGAACCCAAAATAGGTTGGAAATTAAAAATCAGACACATAATTACTAGAAGCAACAATAATAATCAAAAAGTGAACATTTACTAATAAGCAATTTAATAAATGTTTATTCATTAAACAAATTAATAAATGTTAATTTCCAACATACTTTGGGTTAATTTTAGGCAATACAGTCATTTTTAAACAATAGTTGGGTTGAATAAAACTACCCAGCAGGCAAACACTTAACCCAACTGCTGGGTTAAAACAACCCAATCACTGGGTTTGTCCTATTTCAACCCAACTTGGGTTGTTTTTAACCCAGCATGTACTGAAAAATAAAGTGCTATTATTAGTATATATTTATAGTAGCCTAATAAAGTTTTTTTGTGCATTTTTAAAAATGAACAAAAAATACACAACCCACACATTGAATGTTCTTGGAAAAATATGAAAAATATTGAATTGTGCTTGTAAAGACAGCACAAAATTCTTTAGCCAACAGCCCGATTATTGCAAAAAATTAAGAATTTGGATGAATGAACATTTACATAACTTCAGAAATGTGAAAGAAAGAAAGATTTGCAACATTTCCCAACATTAGCTAAATATATTTTATTTGCAAAAAAAACGTAGGCTTACTGCATTGAGTTGGATTGAGTTGAGATTTTTAGGCTTTATTAAAACTTCAAGAACTCTACAAGGAGTGACAAAGTTGCTGCTGTCTTTAAACATTGCAACCCTAGAATTTGTTTCCAGTCTCTTCGTGCACGAGGCATGTGGGGCTGATTTTCTCATTTGGGGTGTGGTATCCCCGTACAATTGAAGCACCGGAGTAAGGAATTAATTATCATTCAAAAGTAATGGCCCTATTCTGCCCTGCTTGAATTCTGAAGAAGGAGAAAAGGTCCTCTGGCCCCGATCCTGCCGCAGCGCCAGGGGAAAGGATTATTCCGGGGATTACCATGTGAAAACTTCTATCAGACTTTCTGACTCAAAGATCCTTTGCGAACAGTAATCGCGTTAATACCCGGGGATTAATGCTGGGCCAAATGCAAAATTGAATTTTAATTCGAATTGCATAAATAGATATAAAATAAATTAAAAGACTATTCTAGAGGAGAATAAAGCGCGTTCTGCGCCTCACACGTCACATGCCAATCCAACACAGGTCGAACAAGACCAATGCACCTTTCACTTCATGTGCTTCAGACACCTGCCATGCAAATCTTAATACTGCTCTCTTTCTTCTTCCCTTTTTAATGTTGCAGTAGCCATTGTGCATTGAAATATCACTTCCATTCAGGTCGCATATTTAAGTTTACTCGCGCAGCAGACCCTCAACCACGCGCGTTGCGTTGCTTTCTTTTTAAAAAAGTGCAGTGTGCATGATTGTTTTGGGGTTCAGATCAGACCCTCTTTAAGTAATTCAGTTGTTTCATTTTCTCACGTGTTTCTGCTATTGAAATGCAATCAGGTCTCGTGCACTTGTGCCTAATCCTGTCAAAATCTCCTTGGCAACATCTCTCAGCTGTGGGCAAAGCCCTTCTTCCTCCCCACCGCCCCTTTCTAGGGGGAAAAAAACCCTGACACATCCATCACTTTGGTGGAAATAAGTAATGTTAAGTAACATTGTAAAACAATAACTTTTTTATGACTTTATAAGAGCAATAAGTGCAAGGTCCAGACCAGATCACTAATGCTCTGACTGGAAGCAAAATAGTCATTCAAGCTGTTTTCCCTCTTTGATGTTATTACTGACAGGTTGGTGTTGTAATAGTAAAATCGATCTCCCCCATCACCCCAGTCTGGACCTCCACAGAGTGACCAGAGGGGCTTTAAAACCAATGCATTCGTCATAAAAGCGTAAAAAGGAAAAGAAAGAGCACGTTTAGGCACTATATATATATATATATATATACACACACGACAGTTCTTTCTTGTTCTCGAATCTGATTGGCTGAGAGGTCTTTCCAGCCATGAGATATTCTTCCAGTATCTCACGGTAACCGTTTCACCGTTTGAATCATTCCGCTCACAGCGAGTGTCATGGCGGACATATTTATAGCCTACTACTGTTATTTTGTAACGGAATGTTGTTTTAAGAGTTTTTATATATTTTATATAGTTGTTTAGACCTCAGATATGCGATTTATATGTAAATAAGTAGGCTACCTAAGGCGCTTTCAGAGATGCGAGCTCCAGGCCGTCAGCGACTGTACAGCGCTCATGTACCCGCAGAGAACAGCTTCATCTCGGCCTGTCCTTTGGGAATTTGCCGCTAGCTCTTATGTACCCAAGTTGGGCTAAACATGGACAATCCCAATGATTGGGTTGTTTTGACCAAGTGGTTGGGTTAAATGTTTGCCCAGCCTGCTGGGTAGTTTTATTTAACTCAACTATTGTTTAAAAATGACTATATTGCTCGCTTAAAATGAACCCAAAATAGGATGGAAATGAACATTTATTAATATGTTAATAAATTAACATTTATTCATAAGTTTAATGTATAATAATTAAACAATAAACATTTATTAAATTGCTTATTAATATATGTTCACCTTTTGATTGTTATTGTTGCCTGTAGTAATTATGTGTCTGATTTTTAATTTTCTTTTTTTGGTTCATTTTAAGCCAGCCATATAGTAATTTTTAATCAATAGTTATTAGGTTGGTCAAATATTTAGCCCAACCACTGGGTCAGAACAACCCAATCACTGGGTCTGTCCATTTTCAACCCAACTTGGGTTGTTTTTAACCCAGCATTTTTTTAGAGTGTAGATATAAACACTGTAAAAAAGAATTATGTTACCTGGTTGCATTAAAATGAAAAATGTGAGTTAATACAATGAAGGCATTACATCTTCATGAGTCCATATTAGTTTATGTGTCTAAAATTTAATCAACAGAAACTCAAAATATTATGTTATCTGAACTACATTAATTATCTAAGTTGATTTGACAAAAAACAAAATGTTATAACAAATCATGAAAATAATTTGTACGTATATATGCATAAATGAGGAAACAGCTGAGGAAACGGAGTCACTCAGAAGTTCACTACATCTTCATGAGTCCATATTAGTTTATGTGTCTAAAATTATGCATCTAGTCCACTTGTGCTTCACTTCATGCCAGCGAAAGCACAAACGTGCCTCAGAAGCGGGGTGTTTTTGTTCACGCTGGGACTATTTGAATAAGAATAATGCTATTGGAGTGTCGCAGGCCGAGAAAAATGAGTGACAAAAGCTCAGAGGCGCAGAATTTGGACGGGGGACAAGCCGTATAGAGCTGAAAAGAAGAGAGAGGAGAGGCGCACAATGGAACAATTCACCTTATAATCGCTTTGATATATCATACATGCCTGAAGACTCTAAACATTGTGTAATTATTTATAAATGACTGTGCCCCTATCGCCATAATACCGCACGGAGAAAGGCGCCGCATGCCTCTCCCCAAACTATTTCTAAATAGTGCCCCTTCATTTTTTTTCCCAAAGAGGGGCGAGTTGCTTGCAATTGAATAAATTGAATAATTAATGAACAATTGTACGGCTGTCTCATAAAGATGTCTTTAAATAAAACTTAAGGCACTGGGCGCAGCGGAGCGGTTTCACCTCGAGAGTTATAACTCAAGATGCGTGCAGGCAGGGTGGAATGAAGAGAAATAAATGTTATTTGAATGCATAATACAGTAAAATATTGCAATTTACCTAGCATTAGCATTAAATTATATATATATAAAAAAAACTTGTATTTATCTAAATTATGCATTAAAGCAATGCAAAACTGTTTGGTAAAATTTTTTAGTAAAACGATCGAATATGTCATTTATATCCAGAATTCCTTCCGCTTACCAACACATTTGAATTTTACATTTCTGTTCTCAGTTATGCACATTGCAGTAGGCCCTATGTTGCATTGCCACGTGTGTTACACTTGTTTGTCTGTCAGCTGGTGAGAGGCAAATTCTGATGAACTTTACTCATCATGTCTTCCATTAATGACCTTTGTTATAATCTGATTTGGTATGGTGACATTAAAGCACTTTATTTTGCAGTCCTGTTCATGTACATATACTATAATATTATAGTAATTACAATAACTGGGTAATATTAACTCCGAACCTTCCCCTAAACCTAATCTTAACCCATGTAGTTACCTTATATTATAGCCCCTACTTTCTTAGGTAAGTACATTGTACATGTAAGTGCACAAACTGTAAAATAAAGTGCAATATCATTTAATGACATAAACATGTATAGCAACTGTAAAATATAGGTTAGGCTACATAATAAAAACAACTTTTTTTGAAATTTACAAGATGGTCTGTAGCCTACTATACACTGTAAAAAAATGTTTTTATGATTTATCACATTTTTTCTTTTGTCAAATCAACTTCCATAATTAATGTGGCTTAGATAACATAATATTTTTAGTTTATGTTGATTAAATCAATCGGCTTCATTGTATTAACTCAAAATTGTAATGCAACCAGGTAACTTATACTTTTTTAAGTCAAACCAACCATTCTTTTTTACAGTGGGACCAAATAACTACAACTAATACAAGCACGTTTTACCTTGTATTATAGGTAATATGTAGAATGAAAATGAGCTGAAACGTCAAAAAAATCACATTTATAATATTGCATCAAACCAAAGCAAATAAGTTTGTAAAATAAAATTTGAAAGAGTTATGATTTAGAGCACAAAACACATTCAAACAATGTGGGAAAACTTGTCTCCTAGCCTCGGGCCACTTCGTGATGTCTCTTCTTTTCAATTTCCTCCAGAGATTTAAGTTAAAGTGGGCTTGGTGCACGCTGGACAGATAGCAACAGCTCTGCTCGCGTGGCTGGGCAGCTCTCCGGCTCTCTGATTGGCCAGCGGTGATTACAGGCACGCTTCAGAGGGCGAACAAACAACAGGCATAAATTATGCTAATGAGATGGCCGTGCGGCACGGGGCAGACCTGATGCAAACCATTCATTCATCCTTCACAAAAAATGCCAAAGCGAGGGGGGTATGTCCATTGTCTCATCAGGGTATATAAGGTAGGTGAGGCCAGTCGTGTGCCAAGCTCACAAGCTCACACGAGCTGATTGAGGGGTAAGAGCAAGACAGACGCGTGCCTTAAACTTCAACACAAACTATCTGCAGAACTCTGCAAGACACCCAGTGTCATCTCCAAGCCCACATAAGGTGCGTATCCGCAGCGCAAAACACCCGCAGAGAACTTGGAATGACTGTTTTTTTGGTGTATTCCTAACTCTTTTTTCCCATTTCTCCAGGTTATCAACAATGGAAACTCTATACTCCGACATGGACACCTCAAGCTGCGACTACTCCTTTACGCACACTGATGACGAGGACTCGGGCAGCAGCCTCCACCCCGCGTCCCCCGCGTCCTCCTGCGGCAAGCCCGAGCTGCAGCAGAAGAAAAGGCGCAGGGGGCGCGCGAGGAACGAAGCCACCGTGCACGTCGTGAAGAAGAACCGCCGGATGAAGGCCAACGACCGCGAGAGGAACAGAATGCACAACCTCAACGACGCCTTGGACGCTTTGAGAAGCGTGCTGCCGGCCTTTCCCGACGACACGAAGCTGACCAAAATCGAGACTCTGCGCTTCGCTCACAACTACATCTGGGCACTTTCGGAGACCATCCGGATCGCAGACCAGAAGTCACGAGACCCTGCGCTGCTGCTCCCCGTACTAAGCTGCATGGGAGATGCGCCCAGCCCCGGCGGTGACTCTTGCTCCTGGCCGTCCTGCGCATCCTCCTCGTCTTCATCCCCGTCTTACTCCAATTCAGACACGAGCAGCCCCGCAGCCATGGACGATTTTGGATATTTGCAAACCGATGTAGTTTACAGCTACACCAAATTCGTACCTAGCATCTATTAATGTGACTAAAGCATTCTGTATAGAGTCTGCAGAAGTATGTAGTGTAATATCAAAAGAATGTTGCTGTTATTTTTCTATTAGAACCAAGAGCACAGAGACAACATTAGGTATTCACTGTTTGCCTTAATGACAGTTCACAAATGAGAATGTTTTTTATTTTTGTACGCTTTGTTACTGACATTGATGCTTTTCCCGATATCTTTGCACTTTTTGCATTCCTTGGAGCATGTTAGAGAAAATTATAATTTAAACCAAGACAGATTGGCCTTTGCAGTCCAAGGTGAAAAGTCAATATTACAATTTGTTGAGCGATAAAGCAGAAAAACGAGCGTGAAAATGCCGTTTCAACGCTGTGACAATAGGCTGAAAGGACAAGACAAAGATCTGGCCTTATGCATTATGTATTTTGACCCGAAGAAACCTCCTCTGTCTGTCTGACTGATCTGAGTACAGTTAACTAGCTCTCATCATGACTGCTTCTTTCCCACCACTTTCTTTTTGTTTTATTTATTCAACCTGTTGCTTATTGTATTTTTATTGTATATAAAGAGATTTATTCTATTATGTATTTACCTCAGAATATAAATCTGGTGCAAACATGTTTGTACGAATAAATATAACGTTTTCTACAAAAATATCTGTGCTTGCTTGTTTGCTTCATAATGTGACGCTTCTATGCGTAAACAAATCATAGCATAATGGGCATCATTGTAATGAGTACAGCCACTGAAGCGTCGCACCGGGTCACCGCGCAGAGAATAACGGTTATGCAGCAGGTGCATGGATATAGATCGGAGATCGTCTACGCGTCATCTAAACTGTCATACAAACCGCTTTTTATACACGATTGCACTTGATTATATCGAAACGTCCACATGAGTTTTAGTCATTAGGATCTCAAAGATAAAAACAAGAAAAAAAGTGCTAATCTTATATTGCGCGAGGTGGCATTTTGGTGGCTGTGTATTTTACACTTCCTGCAGCCTGTATTCAGTTTATATAATGTAACCTGAATATACAAACTTATTTTAGTTCTGTTTGTTACTATAAATTAATAAATAAAACACAGGTGAATAATGGAAGGACACGCGATCACTTAAAATTCACCCAATTTGGCCTCACGAGCAACTGTGGATATCAAAATATAATAAAAATGCGATAGGCTAACCATGAAAAAAACTCCAACTAACCAATAAAAACGTGACTTTTAAAATAAAAATCTAAACAAACGCCCCTTTCTAAATTATATGCCTAATAAAAACATATACATCATTTTTTTTTTATCTTAAAACTAAAAACTATAACCTAAATTATAGTTTTTATAAAACCATGTACAGTTTTTGTTGTCTTTACAGTATCGTTTTTACATGGTAACATAAAATTAATAGGCTTGTATCCATAGCATTTTATTTTCAAACCTTTTTACGATGCAGAAATTACGCAGGCTAATCTGCGCATTCAAATGAACAACCCTTTAATCCTTTACACTACAAATAATAATAAAAACAGAATAGAATTATACATATAAAATATAAAAAATCGAATATGTTTTTGTTATCTATGTAGCTAGTCTACACTTATTTTTTTTTTGCCAATGTATATGGCTTCATGAAAGTTTTATTCTGTGCACGTTGTGCATGAGGATCAGTTGATTTCTGAAGGGGTTCAGGTTAAATCCTCTATTTGGGAGTTCCGCATGAGGTCCAGCCAAGGCTCTTGTATCTGCACGTGTCGGGGATAGAAAAGTATAATAGCGCGTGCTGAAAGCCTTGGGGAAGGGCGCATGCCAGCTGAAACGAGAAAAAGGGGCACAGACATGATGTTTATCACCCTCTCAAGAAGTTCATTTTACAGACCTTCACTGCACATCAAACACCCATGATGAGTGCTGTGGCACATTCACAAAGTTAAAATCTGCAGTGGACTTCAAAGTAGTAAATTATGTCTGCATTGACATTATGACTACATCTCTTTGTTCTCAATCACAGATGCATAAGCAATAAGCTTCAAACTGCTATAGCCTCTGAAATGCACCTGCAATCTCCTCTTTATTATATTGTTTAACATGCTATTCAACAAACTAAAGAATACACAATACATGATATGTGCATATTATCATAATAGCAAGTCAATATTCTGGACAGAAGATCGTGTTTTTAGATTTCCTTGATGGTTAAACTGATTGATTTTCTATTTATGAATATTTACCATTATCCCAACTGAAAGTATATATCAAAGATAAAAGAAAAGCCTGCAACTGAGCCTTACAGATGAGAGCTGTTCCCTCTCTCCCCCTTCCCTTAGGGCTGAAAGCCTGTGTCAGTGCAGAAGGGCTCACTCAGGTCACAGGTCACTCAAGGGCAGGAGACCCCTCACCTCCCAAGGAGATGGCCTCCCATGTCAACGACCACAAAAACATCAAAACAGCCTTCATGTTTGTACAGCCATTTGCACACAGCTACATATCGCACCCCTTCAGAGACGAGGCCGTGGGTAGACATTATGCCTTGGGAGGTACATATACTTGACCTCACTTCTGTCGAAATTATCACTCGCATCACTTCAGTGAAAAGTGATTGAGAAGATGGTATTGGGTAGTTGGGTAATGAAAAAATCTAAACTGTCTGAACAGATTCCATCACATATGCACTGTAGAAAAATGCTTTTCTATTGCATTTAAACATGATTTTGAGGTTGTATAATAACAGAAGCTGAGAAATCCTATTGATAATGCATTCCCAGCTAACTTTTTGCTGACGTTATCATTAAGTTATACAAATTTTATTTCTGATCCCATTTAGTTATTTATTTACTTATTTATTTAGAATTTTTTTTTTTTATGCAAACGTTAAGGGAACGTAGGGAAAAAAAATATGCATATTGTGCCTACGAATGAACAGTTCCCACGACTTGTCACGTGTGGGTGTTGTAGAGAGCGTACGACGAAGGCGATAGAAACAAAAAAGTCTTTATTCTAGATCACAAACTAAAACACAGGAGATCGCTGGAGAATAACGTACGACAACCACTTTCATATCGACATGGTTATAAACAGTACTGGACAAATGAATTGGGGAAACTTACAGAACATAATCAAAAGAGAAACAAAACAGGTGCGTGGAATCAGGAACTATGGAAACTAATTAACACACAGGGAAACTAACTAGGAACTAAGGAAAACGGGAACACAGAAACTAAACAGAAACCGAGCATGTGACCTCATTTTAAGTAAATCGTGTGCACAATATAATAATTTGAAGTGAAGTGACATGTGGCCAAGTATGGTGACCCATACTCGGAATTTGTGCTCTGCATTTAACCCCTCCAAGTACACACACACAGCAGTGAACACACACATCCGGAGCAGTGGGCAGCCATTGCTGCGGCGCCCGGGGAGCAGTTGGGGGTACGGTGCCTTGCTCAAGGGTCTCACCTCAGTCGTGGTATTGAGGGTGGGGAGAGCGCTGGACATTCACTCCCCTCACCGACAATCCCTGCCGGACCTGAGACTCGAACCCATGACCTTTGGGTTACAAGTCCGACTCTCTATCCATTAGGCCACGACTGCACTCGATTTACTAAATCGTGGTCATGTTGTAATAATTTGTTCCGTTGTTTTAGTTAAATCAAAAAGAGGGAAGGGATTAGTTCAATATGGCCACTATTTACTAAAACCAGGGAACAAATTAATAAATAGTGAGAACCAATTCTTAATTAATGGCCATGATTTACAAAAACGAGAGAACGAATTCTTAATTCGTGGCCAAGATATATATATATATTTGTCCGCATGTCGTGTGCGGCATTCCATATTATGATGTTTTTGTACTAACATTTTGAGAATGTTATTAAAGTCCAGACAAACATTCTATTAATGTTAAAGAATGTTTGCTCATAACTTTGAGAGAATCTTACCAGAATATTAGCTAAAGTTCTGAGAAAGTTACCTGTTAGCTGGGTTGCAATGAAATCTGGACTGGGTTAGTCTCTTGCACCTTTGAGACGGTTCTTTATTGAGAATGTTTTCATGTGTCTGGTATTTTCAATTTACAAGAGAAGTGAAGAATGCATTTCTCATGCATTGCACAGATTTATTGGTTGGTAGTTTATCATTAATATGTTTGTTGCTTTGAAGCTTTCATTTTAGTGATATGGTTCGGATTTAATGTGATATAATTATCTATAAACAGTTCTGTGATGTTTTGGAGAGCAGCAGCATCTCTCTTGCCTGTAAATCTCAAGAAGCATCACTAAGAGGATATAAAAGAGCTCCAACTCGACAGAAGGAGAAAGAATCGGCAGAAGATGGACGAGGCTCTTCAGTGAAAACTTAACCAGATACCCCAGAGAGTCATATGAAGGCACAAAAAGCTCAATGCAATGGCCAATTAAATGATAACTGCCAGTTAATGACAAACAGAAGGTGGAAAAGAGCTGGGGTAGAAGATTAGAGACAGTCTAGGGAACCAAGACCGAAAAGATCATGAACATTTCATAAAGCTCGATGGAAAGGTTAGATCATATGAAATTTGATATTTAATAAAATGATTGACAATTGAATAGCAAGATGGGAGGAGATATTTAAATCAAGAGATTTGAGCTCAGAAGAGTATTCACAATGCATACAGTACAGATATCCAGAAATAATTTTATTCATTATAAATAAAAAATATAAAAAGAACATCTAACATAAAAAACCTTCACAACTCGTATTTTCAGATATAAAATTGTTTCGTTTTCCAATAAAAGATAATACATTTTTACGATTTGTTACACACACACACACACACGTATATATATATATAATGTTTTAGTTTTCATTCAATTTGTATTTTTATTTTATCATAATCCTTATTTCACATTTGTACATTCAGCAGATAACTGCCTTTACCCATTTATAATCACTAGGTTAACTTAATAAAAATAACATGAATGATTCGCACATTATTTATGAGTCTATTGTCTGATAAGCCTGAGCTTTAGGGGCTGCAGAAACCTCAGCCAGCCCTGATTGCTTGTTTTGGGTAGTAGGCTGCTCTCCTGAACCCTGGAGATCTGTGACTAATTCTGTTTGGGGCCTTATCCTAAACAGAGATTAACAGATGAGTGCTGAAAATCGCATAGTCCTGCCCTTTGCAAAACTCACCTTTAGATCAGTGCAATCCTTCCCTTTAGCACCTAAACAGAAACCTTCACACCTTGAGCTCTGATGGGACTGAAAGAGTCACTGAGAACAGCAGCACAGGATCATTAGGGAAGCTAATGGTTTGTTTGGAAAATAGAGGATTATTTTAAGTCTGATTGGGGAGACAGGTGTCACAAACTGTTCTTTACTAGCCATCTACTCCTACTGGAATTCTTAAAAATGGATCTGATTTTATAGTGCATAATGTTTTAGAGTTATACTGTAACTGTAGGTTTTAAGTAAATTTCATATCAACAGGTAGATTTAATGTGTCAGAATTCCAGTTAAAGCACTTTGGCTTTAGGTTGCTCCTCTGAGTCGGCACAATGGGCTAGTATTGATCACACTGTAAATTCCTGAACATTGTTCTCAATTTGTAAACCCACTTTATATGCTTTGTCTGTTAGAACTAAAGCCCCACTTCTCAAGATCCTCCCTCTGAATCCTCCTACAGTCAGTTTTACGACAGTTCAACCTTTGTTTTGTATTCACTTGTCCGTGGAGAGGAACCACCGAGTGCCCGGAATGTCAAAAGTCAAAGGACCTCTTGGCCTTCTTCAGTGTGCTGACAGAGGATTCAGTCCAACTAACTGTATTCTGCCACAGGCTGCTTGACTCATCCTGCTTTCCTCCCGTACACCTTCTCTTTGTGCTTTCCCCTGGACTTTATGAAGGTGGAAATGAGTCCATTAGTGTTTTATTTCTTGCTAGGAGCAAGAGGTGCTTTCTCATGGATGTATCATAATGGTGAATGTAGCCTAAAGCATACAAACCTTTCCTCAAATCAACACTCGCTTTTTGGGATGCTAATGTCGGCAGGTCATCGCTTTGATTTGCAAATGCAGAAGAAACACTCACTTTGACAAACACTGAGAAGAATTGCAATTCATGTTGTAAGAAAATTACAAATGTCCCCCCTCTAAACTAGAGTCAGTTTTTTAAAGAAAAAAGTTATCTAATTAGATGGACATATATTGTCTAAAATATTACATTAAACATTTTACACGATTTAGCAAATCGAGGGAAAGAAACAGTAAATCGTGCGCACGATTTAGCAAATCACAAATCGAGGGAAAAAATTAGTAAATAAATTGCGCGCGCAATTTGACTAATCGAGGGAACGAAACAGTAAATCGCACACACAATTTAATAAATCAAGGGAACGAAACAGTGAATCGCATGCACAATTTAGCAAATCAAGGGAGCGAAACAGTAAATGGTGTGCACGATTTAGCAAATCAAGAAAACGAAGCAGTAAATCGCATGCGCAATTTAGCAAATCGAGGGAACGAAACAGTAAATCGAGGGAACAAATTAGTAAATCATGCGCACGATTTAGCAAATCAAGAGAACGAAACAGTAAATCGCGTGCACAATTTAGCAAATCAAGAGAATGAAACAGTAAATCACGGACACGATTTAGCAAATCAAGGGAACGAAACAGTAAATGGTGTGCACGATTAAGCAAATCAAGGGAACGAAACAGTAAATCACGGACACGATTTAGCAAATCAAGGGAACGAAACAGTAAATCACGGACACGATTTAGCAAATCAAGGGAACGAAACAGTAAATCGCACCCACGATTTAGCAAATCAAGGGAACGAAACAGTAAATCGCACGCACAATTTAGCAAATCAAGGGAACGAAACAGTAAATGGTGTGCACGATTTAGCAAATCAAGGGAACGAAACAGTAAATCGCACCCACGATTTAGCAAATCAAGGGAAAGAAACAGTAAATAATGTGCACCATTTAGAAAATCAAGGGAACGAAACAGTAAATTGCGCACACGATTTAGCAAATTGAGGGAACGAAACAGTAAATCACGGACACGATTTAGCAAATCAAGGGAACGAAACAGTAAATCACGGACACGATTTAGCAAATCAAGGGAACGAAACAGTAAATAGTGTGCACGATTTAGCAAATCAAGGGAAAGAAACAGTAAATAGTGTGCACGATTTAGAAAATCAAGGGAACGAAACAGTAAATAGTGTGCACGATTTAGAAAATCAAGGGAAAGAAACAGTAAATCGCACGCACGATTTAGCAAATCAAGGGAAAGAAACAGTAAATCGCATGCACGATTTAGCAAATCAAGGGAAAGAAACAGTAAATAGTGTGCACGATTTAGCAAATCAAGGGAAAGAAACAGTAAATAGTGTGCACGATTTAGAAAATCAAGGGAACGAAACAGTAAATTGCGCACACGATTTAGCAAATTGAGGGAAAGAAAAAGTAAATCATGGACACGATTTAGCAAATCAAGGGAACAAAACAGTAAATCACGGACACGATTTAGCAAATCAAGGAAACGAAACAGTAAATAGTGTGCACAATTTAGAAAATCAAGAGAACGAAACAGTAAATTGCCAACATGTTCTCCAACCAATACGACAATATAGGTCGTTTGTCACTTCCCTGAAATACGACTCATAGGAGCGTTTACTAAAGTGGCGCCCCTATCGACAACAGGACACTTTCATTTGAATTCATCAAATACGACCCATACGAGCATTTGCTTTCATTTTAATGCATTGTTCCCTTTTATCTGCGTCATTTTTCGGGTTTCGCGTAGCTCAACTGGTAGAGCATTGCAATAACAATATGCAATCATGTGATCATGCGATCGTGGGTTCGATCCCAGGGAACACATGTGCTCATAAAGTGTAAATGCACTATAAATCACTAAGGTTAGGTTTAGGGGTGGGGTGGGTGTAGTCATTAATAAAATTTAATTTTGGTAAATGGAAAAAGGAGAAATGGTGTAAAACATCCACACATTGCATTTAAATAAACACGCATTTTGATTGGTAACGACAGTCATACGTCATTTCATGACGACAGACGTAACACGACACTGTCATTATTTTTATGACCACTAGAGGGCGCATGACTTCAAAACATAAATATAGGTCGTAATATGGTGCTTAAAAAACGACCTATAGGGTCGTTTTTTTTGGAGGACAGTCTCTAAATTGCGCACATGATTTAGCAAATTGAGGGAACGAAACAGTAAATCACGGACACGATTTAGCAAATCAAGGGAACGAAACAGTAAATGGTGCACGATTTAGCAAATCAAGGGAACGAAACAGTAAATGGTGTGCACGATTTAGAAAATCAAGAGAACGAAACAGTAAATGGTGTGCACGATTTAGCAGATCGAGGGAACGAAACAGTAAATCACGGACACGATTTAGCAAATCGAGGGAACGAAACAGTAAATCGTGTGCACGATTTAGGAAATCAAGGGAACGAAACAGTAAATCGTGTACACAATTTACTTTTTTTCTTGCATATCATGTGCGGGGCTACATAGTTCTTTTCAACTTTATATTCATCAAAGAATCCTGGAAAAAAGTATCATGGTTTACACAAAAAACATTAAGCAGCACAACAGTTTTTAACATTGATAATAATAATAAATGTTTCTTGAGCAGCAAATCAGCATATTAGAATGATTTCTGAAGGGTCATGTGACACTGAAGACTGGAGTAATGATGCTGAAAATTCAGCTTTGCATCACAGAAATAAATTATATTTTACTTTATCACAAACAAACACCAATCCAAACTATTTCATTGTTCAATTAGTTTTCAAACACTTCAATTAAACAAAATACACCTTAACTTTAAAAACAGGGCTCTTGTGTCTTAAGTGGGCACTCACTAATGCAAAGTGATTTTATTTAGTATATCCAGTGCTTTGGTGACCATAATGCATTGCTGCAGTGGACGCCTCATTGGTTCAGTCATTTGAGAAGCACCTACACCTGTACTGAGGCAGCGAGTGCAGATGTTCCTCTATGGTAGATTAGGCATATGTCACCCATAACCTGAGGAAGAGGCCATCCCTCTGGTTTAAGGCTTGAGGAGTCCACTTTAGAACGAGAGGCAGACAAAGACACAGAGGGCCCTCGCCCGAGGGCTGCCGGTTCCAAGTGGCTGCCTGCAGAATGTAAAGATATCTTGTCTTCATTTGTAATGGAAAGCCACCAACACACACCTACACTCAGCCTCCGCCTCTAACACACATGCACGCATACATCCTCGTTTGTCTCTTTGTGAAGACCTTTTCTTGTGTGACCATATGACAAACCTCAGTTTCATGTGATAATACGTGTTCGGGTCCGAAAGGTGAGGTGATCCAAACAGCATCTTGAGCTTCTCATCATCTGTAAAAAAAGAAAAAAAAGAAAAAAAGGAGTTCACATGGTTACAAATGTATCTTTGCTTAGAAAAATAGTGCTGAATCTAAAATATTTCTTAATTTAACGTTTCTTTATAAAGAAATTCTCAAAATTGTAAAACATTCTGATCATTTCCAGGATTAAAAGGGAAAAGATCTAAATTTTTATAACTTTTGGATAACACTTTATTTTATAGTGTAAAAGTGTCCTTGTTACCTGTTACATGTACATAACATAGTAATAATAGTAAATTATGCATATTACATGCAACTAACCCTCAGCCAAACCATAATCCTACCCTAACCTAACCTTATAGTAAGTTGTTAATTACTATTACTCAGTACTTAAATATATAATTACACTGTAAAAATATATGAATGACACCTTAAAATAAAGTTTAACAAACTTTTGCACCCAACTTTAACCATTTTAAATGTTTAACACTCTGGTGCTTTTCGCATGTAGATCAAAAATTATCAAAATGAATGTACTATATTTTAGTTCTATAATGTTATTTAATATTTTGTATTTTTAGGGGATTTTATGGTACTAAATTATATTTACGCTGTAGTTATAATCCATTTATTCAACTTTTAGACCTGATAATGAAATTTCCAATTTAAACTNAATATATAATTACACTGTAAAAATATATGAATGACACCTTAAAATAAAGTTTAACAAACTTTTGCACCCAACTTTAACCATTTTAAATGTTTAGCACTCTGGTGCTTTTCGCATGTCGATCAAAAATTATCAAAATGAATGTACTATATTTTAGTTCGATAATGTTATTTAATATTTTGTATTTTTAGGGGATTTTATGGTACTAAATTATATTTACGCTGTAGTTATAATCCATTTATTCAACTTTTAGACCTGATAATGAAATTTCCAATTTAAACTGTCATAAATTTTGAATGCTTTGGAGCATTTTGGACTTAATTTTGATCTCTTTTCAAAGACGACACTTTTACTGCTGAAGTGAAAATGTTTGTTGTTATGAAAATTTTTTTTATATGAAATACATATGTTCAAAAACACATTTTGCTCTAAAACTGCATGAAAATCAAAGCCATAAATGTAAACAATTGGTGTTGCAAATTAAAGGTTGATATCTCAAAAAAAGAGCTTTCAGTAAGGTTTTGTTTGGCCGAAGTACCAAAAGTTCCCATTCATTTCCAATGCGCTCATTTTTGACCATGAGGAGCACAAGTGAGATTATTTTTTGCAGGACCATTTAACCTTTTCGAATCATGTCCATGATTTGTGTGTGCGCGTTTTTGTGACATATCAGGACACAAATGTGTATAATGACATGGATATGACATAGGTATTACAAGGAGAGGTGACTTATGAGGACATTACCCATGTCCCCACTTTTCAAAAGGCTTATAAATCATACAGAATGAGTTTTTGTGAGCAAGTAAAAGTGTGCACAGTTTCCTGTGATGGTTAGGTTTAGGGGTAGGGGTAGTGTAGGGGGATAGAAAATACGGTTTGTACAGTATAAAAACCATTACGCCTATGGAATGTCCCCACAATTCACAAAAACGAACATGTGTGTGTGTGTGTGTGTGTGTGTGTGCATTCACATAGCAAGTGCCAAAATCTGTACCATTCCGATGAAGTAAAAAAATTACAAAACAAAACAAAATGTAAATTTTTAAAAATGACCGAAGAGCAACATATCCTATGTTCACCAAGACTGCAATTATTTGATTAAAATACAACAAAAACAGAAATATTTTGAAATAATATTACAATTTTAATTAGCAGTTTTTTAATATACTTTAAAAATTACATTTCCGTGTTGGCAAAGCTGAATTTTCAGCATCATTACTCCAATCTTCAGTGTCACATGATCCTTCAGAAATCATTCTAATATGCTGATCAAGAAACATTTCCTATTATTATCAGTGTTGAAAACAATGTGCTGCTTAATATTTTGGTGGACACCAGTGAATATAAAGTTCAAAAGAACAACATTTATTTGAAATAGAAATCTTTTGTACCATTATAAATGTCTTTACTGTCACTTTTGATCAATTTAATGTATCCTTGCTGAATAAAAGTACACAAAAAAATCTTTCTAAACCCAAAACTTTTGGTAAGATTTGGAATGGTAGAGTATAATCCCATTAGATTTGCTCAATTATGCATTTCCATTCATTTGAAACGATTAACTTCACAACAATAGTGGTCCCATTTACCCATCAGTCACATGATCTTATCATAATATGTTACACTAGCACTGTGCTTGAAACAGATGCATCTCAAAGTGGCTTTAAAGTGGAGGGCAGCAGGTTACAAGTGCTGTAGACTGTGTTAAGTGCTGTCTGATTAGAGTGGAGTGCCTATGAGAGCAGAACCGCCGCTGAGGAGGAGCAGCTCTCGCCAGTATCGCCACGCACTGTCACCTGCGCCTTACCTGCCCCCTCTATCCCCCTCAAGGGCAAGGAGGAACAACCCATGCCCCCGAGCCCACGGCGACAGGAAAGTGTCAATCAAAAGGGAAGCCATGCAGCTGCTCGAACGCAAACTACGATTCTCTACTAAATAGATGGCTTTTCACCCCACTCCCACTGGTGAGGCAACTCCTCCGAGACTCCAGATAAAAATCAGGGAAATTCAATCCAAGCCACAGCTTTGGATAAACAGATGTGATTTTTCCCCTCTCAGTGCTACACAAGATAACCTCTCCCCCCGTCTTCCATCTCTCCATGACCCTGCACCTGCACCAACGCTATGCCACGGTAAGACTGATGTCTCACTCTGCTCTCTGGTGACCTGGAATTACAGATAACTATCCAATTAATCAATTTGGTGGCAACAGGCTATTTTGATTATATCACTTGTCAGTTGTGACTAATGCCATTTAGCAAGCATGTATTTAACATTGGTAATTAAAATACCAGTTGGAAACAATTCAAATTCAAGGTCATAGCCTTCTATAAGAACTTGACTTGTGCTTATGCTATTATTTTTCCATTATTCATTATTCTTATTCTTTATCCTAAGTATTAGTTTAGCAAACAACAAACATTAAATTAAATCATGTAACATCTGAAATATATATGTATATATATATTATTTTTTATTTTTTTAAAGGGGCACCGATATATCGGCCAATGAAAGCACATTTTCACAAATAAAAACAGCCGATAATCAGGGCCGATATATGCTGTCAATCAAAAGAGGGCAGGAAAATGCACTGCATTTGGGATTTGTGTAAAGAAAATGCTAAGAAACCAGTTTGATGTTCAATATTAATAGTAATTATATGAATTAATAACATGCAGAAAGTTAAGAAATATTAATTTAATCTTCAGAATTTAGTTAATGTGTGTTAATATTAATTTGAGTAATGTGTTTGTTTGATACCAGAAACAAGCTGATGAAACAGAGAGAATAAAGTTTTTATTTGCATTTCTTTCAAAATGTAATACTTAAAAATATAATTAGTTATTAATTATAATGAAATTATCATTAATTTAAAAGAAGGTATAAACAGCAGAACCCTCAAACTATCGGTATTGTTATCGGTATCGGAAGAGAAATTTAGTATCAGTGCATAAATATATATGGGTCATTAACGAATAAGGTTTTTAAAAGTGTAAAGAAACATAATGGAGATATAATTAATTTTAAAGTTTTATTAAGTGTTAATAATGAGATTATGTGGTTTTTACTATCAATTAACAGTGCTTTTATCATTTTTTACAAGATGGACAAAATTTGTCACCAAAAAAGTTTTTAGTTTTAACCAAAATTTCAGTTTTACCAAATGACACTTTTGGTTATACCAAATGACAATATTTTCAAACAATGCTAACAGGCTGATATCTAGCTAGCTAGCAAAAGAACAATTATTTTATAAACATTTTATATTTAGTAAAAGTTTTTAAAATATTACAACATTTTCCATGTTTTACAGCGGTTGTACCGAATGACCTGTTTCTGGACATGCGTATGAGCAAGTGAAAACATGAATTTTTCAAATAGTTAAAAGAAAGTTAGTTACTTTGCTTCACGACCATGTGGTCCTTTGCAGGTGTCTGACTGATGTCACATCCTGTCTCATGATATTGACCATATGACTTGATCCAAAATGGTCCGTTTTTATTGGTTACTCTGAATGACATCCATGAAATTCATTTTTCCGGACATTATTTCTCATAACAAAGCAACGACTTCTACACATAATTTTAATTCCATTTTGCACTATGCTGATATATGATGTTATAAAATCATGCCAGAATAAAAAATATATACATTACATTTCAAAATATTTTAATCACAAATGAAATGGCTGTATTGGCCTTTGGACGATTAAACCGAATGACCTTTTGACACTTCAAAATCTTTAAAATACCTTTATATGTGCAAAATATAATTAATACTTTTTGGATTGAATAAAAGAGATCTAGTTGTACTACCTTTCATATTTTGGATGTCATATCTTTTTTATTATTATTAAGACCTTTGGACAAAAAATGGCCCATCACATCATTGACCCATATATATATATATATATATAGCTCTCACAATAGTATATTTTTGGCATTTAAAACGACATGGATTGTGAAAAGCACTATACAACAATGGTTTGACTTTGGGCACATTTTAAAGCACTATATAAATAACATGACTTGAGTTGGAAAAAACTTTAGTAACCTAACAAAGAAAATAAAAGATGTAAGAGGTTTCACAAAATATAAATTTCTTGCCTATAGCTAAATGAAACCCATACTCACGAAGTTGAGCATTTTAATCGTGGTTTTGAAATGAACTTAAAATACATGTAAACCATGTGTCTGAAATGTTCATATAAGTGTGGCGAGATCTTAATAGAGATAATACAAGCGGTCCTAAGAGATCTTGAATATTGATGAACATATGATTTACGATCCAAGAAGTGCCTTTTTTAAAGCAGCCAATTAATAGACTTGATAGCAAATCAAATCAAAGTGGTGTCTAATGATAGTGTGCAAATCTACAATCACCACATTCTTTTGGTAAGTAAAACTATTTATTGCCTATAGCACCTTTTTCAAAGTGCTTTACAGGAGAAAAATATAGATACATATAGCACATAAAAATGCACAAATATACAGAAAGAGATCTGTAAGTAACGGCAGGAGCTGATTTAAAACTGTAAAAGGGTTTTTGGTACACTCTGATCTGCTAGGTCCACTTCACGACTCCTCTCAGAAGACCAATCGTTTTTTTTTTTTACTGTCTGAGGGCATCAATGGGGCCAGGCTATGGCTTTTTATGAGAACTCAATCAGGCCAGCGGAGGTCAAGCCCTCCTCCTTGTCTTCAACAATTACCATGAAATTCTTAATGTCCACACAGCCGAGGGATCCCCAAAATTCAGAGTGTCATCCAGAGGGCGAGGACTCTGGCTGTGCGTCTCTCCGGCTCCCTCGCATCTCCTCCCATCATCCCCTGCCCTGGTGTGCAGAAGCTGAAGGTGCCAGCCAGGCTACAGCTGAACCCATGACCCCTGCAGACTGTGGAGAGGAGCAATTTCCAGGGCAATAAAAACAACCATGGCAACAGAGATGCTGTCTGTGACTCATGGCCTTGCGGCAGCTAAAGCCACTTGATATCGGTATGAGCAATGAGCATTTTTATATAAAAATATTAAGTGCTCGTTTTTTATCGGAAAGGCCTGCAGGCCTATCATAGCAAATACGCATGAAGTAAAATGTCACGAAAACAATTCATGATATCTAGAAAACTGGAGTCTCTTGTATTTTTATTTTTTTTCAGCAATGACCCAACAGTTCGGTTAAAGAATGAAGCCCATTTTCTACCTTATAAAATAAAGCTGAATCAACCCCATTCATTTGGGCCGTGCGTCTGGTTTCTGCACTTTTTTTTTGGTTTAAATACACCGTGAAGAAAAGTATAAATCAGATATTTAAGTTGGCCTGCTACATGGCAAAACAATGCCTTGTGGAGAGGAGATGAAGAGGGTAACGCCATAATGTAAAATAGTTAAAAGCTTATTAGAGCCATTGAAAGGCAGCGTGATTTCCACTTTGTTTCGGAACACCCTGAGCTCTGCCTTTCAAGTGATTGTGAAGGGGGCAATTCAAATCTCTTTGGGTCCATATGAATGAAGGCCTCTTAAAGCTCTTTTATAAGCCAGCAAATTCCCCACAGGCTATGCCCTTTAGCTCTATTACTGATTTACCAAAAGCATTCATCTCGAGCCTTCTGCTTCTCTTCTCCCATTGTTCTCTCCGGTCACCCCAGCACCTGACAACTCTAGCACCAGGCTTTCTTAGCTGCTTAAAACGTGCAGGCCAAAACAACTGCGAATATTGCTATATATCTTTTGACGCCTTTGCACCACTGCACATTTTACAACAGTTAAAAAGGAATGAGGACAGAGTTGGAGTGATTGATTCTGCTCACCCACAGGGTATAACATTCAGTAATGTTAACATAAATGGCTGAATGAGGCGGACTCCTCTGGACAGAAAGGGGAGGCCTGATCCCTTTCTTTCTTTCTGCACAGAGAAAGAAGGGAAAAAATTCCAAGAGGGCCCATTGCCTCTATACTTAGATTAATTAGGCCCCCTTTAAGAGCCATTCAACCCAGTTCTAAAATAGGGGTCCGAGTTACATTATGTAAAGTTTTCAGACTGATTTGCATTTGTTTGTGTGGCTGAGAGTTGTGTGGAGGAGCACTTGGAGAGAGACAGAGGGAAATAAAAACAAAGAGAGGGGAAAATATTCTTTTAATGGCTTTACAATCTTCTATACTGTTTTTCTTGCTCACTGAAGTTAATGGTGCTTTGACATGAAATCAGACCTGAAAATTATACCTATTGTGTTGCACAGTAAAGTGCATTCTGCTTTCATGATAAAGTGAGAAAACAATATCATGTTTTACTGATTGCTGAATGTGTTACTTAAACCAATTTTAAGTAACTATATTTTTTAAATCACAATATTTTGAAGCAAGCGTGATCTAGTACAGAG
>RJVU01035834.1:1684581-1699359 GCA_003731715.1 Anabarilius grahami
TTTGCAGCGCGTTTCACTGTTTGTAAGTGTTGTAGAATTTGCAGCGCGTTTGTCTATTTGTAAGTGTTGTGACTTTTGCAGCGCATTTCACTGTTTGTAAATGTTGTAGAATTTGCAGCGCGTTTGTCTATTTGTAAGTGTTGTGGAATTTGCAGCGCGTTTGTCTATTTGTAAGTGTTGTGGAATTTGCAGCGCGTTTGTCTATTTGTAAGTGTTGTGGAATTTGCAGCGCGTTTGTCTGTTTGTAAGTGTTGTGGAATTTGCAGCACATGTGTTGTCAAACTGAGGAAGATGTTTTCTTTATTTGCTGGTGTTTTTGCTATTTGCATGTGTTTTCTTCATTTGCAGCGCGTTGAGCTCTCTCGGCCACCGTAGCTGTTAACATTTTCTCTGACAAGTGGATGTGATAAGACCGGTTTTCCTGTTTGTTCATGTGATGTTCGGCATAAAGCCTATTGGACATCTGTGCTAAAAGACTTTTGTATATATAATACTCACTGCAGAAATTGCAAATATTTGCTTTTTTCCAATGTAATTATTTTTTCTTGCACATATTTAAAAACAAATCCTCCATGTATGCCATTTTTTGCAGACATTTAAATATGTTTTACATTGATAAATATTCTATCATAGTCTAATTTCAGTAGCAGTAACAATAGTCACAATGTAACAGAAGTAGTGATAGATTTTTTCTTCCGTATTGTGACACATCGGAGTAAAGCATGTTTGTTTGTTTTTTTGCAAATCCCATCCTGCAGCCAATCTCATTGGTTAAGGTTAGGGTGTAGGATTTAGGGTTAGTATTTGTTCATTTTGCATCTTCAACCAGTGTTGCCAAGTCTGTGGTTTTCCTGCAGAATTGGGCTACTTTATCACTGTTGCTGCAGGTTGTTTTTCATGCACGTGGGTTGAAGCGCTCCCAAATAACATGATATTAGCCCCTGGAATGCGAATTTTACCAGGTGAAACCCTGGCAAAAAGGCAGATTTTACCCCCCGGAACATAATTTTCACTGGGATCCCTTATTACAACGCGACTGGACTAGTTTTGGGCTAGTTTTGAGAAGCAACTGGGTGTTTTGTTGTGAAAACTTGGCAACCCTGTCTTCAACCTACTGACGTTGCTAAGTATATGCTAGTCTAGCTACAAACGTTTTGGCAACAGCAACTATTAAATTAGTGTTTGCTCAAATCATTTGCATTTAAATTGCACGTTTAAGATTATCAAAATGGCTTTCAAAGAGGTCCACAATGGCAGTTAAATCCCGCTGCAGTTTGCCACGTCCATTGGGACAAACTGGATATTGATCTCAGACAAATATACAAACAATTTGTCTCTGTCAGTGACATGTGTTTGGGTCTTTAGCCTGATAGAATAAAGAGAAAGCTGTACATCACAGCAAATTTAGTGGGGGAAAATATAAATGTATCTCTGTTGTTTTATAAGGACATATTTTTTCTCTCACTATGTTAAATTTCATGATGATTATATCAGATGCATTATTTTTTGCGAACATACAAATTAAGACACAAAATACCTTCTATATATTACATTCATATTTTGTTAGATGTTACTTTGTCTAACCCTGCATTAGTGATTTGATTTCATAAATAAGTTTGCATGTTGGTCCAGCCCTAGCAGCATTTCCAATGCATACTAAAGAGCTTCTTAATTCCCTGTCAGAGGAATAATGCAAAGTAGGCGCAATACCTGGGGTGTGACGTTCGTGCAACGCCTCAGCTGCCCCACTTACACCTCCAGATTGGGACAGCAGTGGGAGCAATGATCAATAAAGCTGCTGATCAATCGTGCCCTCTCTTTTTCTTATTCAAGGCTGAGGAACCCACTCCACTCTTGACGTAGCACTTCTTTTGCAAACTGGGCTTCCTGTCCTCATTATTGTATAGCCAGAGGAGACTGCTGATCACTCCTCTGGAAGCTCAGAGTGGGGCGAGCATCCATCATTCCTCCTGAGGACCTGACACTGAGGCTTTTGATGGGTTCTTGCCAGTACTCTGTCAGGAGAATGATTAACATACTGCAGAAAACCCTCTCCAACCTAACTAGACCTGGCACCTCTCATTCACAGGGTAATGGTCAGGAGTCATCAGTTCTGCTGCCTGTCTATGACAGACTGACAAGATGAAGGCTTGCAGTGAAGCACAGTCGTCAAAATTTGACAACAAATTACTGTAAGTTGACAGCTCTCTGTGCACTGATCAGTACATCTTTTCTGTTGAAAATGAGCCTTAATTCGAAGACTGAGATACACCCTAAACCAGCTTGTAGTTCATCAAACACTGTAAAAAGAGGACACGTGCTGCAATTACTTATTTCTACATGATCTGAACTTAAAGGGTTAGTTCACTTCAGAATTAAAATTTCCTGATAATTTACTCACCCCCATGTCATCCAAGATGTTTATGTCTTTCTTTCTTCAGTTGAAATCCCAGACAAGGAACAAGGGTCTTATCTAGCAAAACAATTGGTCATTTTCTAAAAAAAAAAAAAATTATATACTTTTTAACCACAAATGCTCATCTTGCACTGCTCTGCGGTGCGCCACGCATTACGTAAACATGCTGGAAAGGTCATGTGTGACGTAGGTGGAAGAACACCTCCATCTCATTTTCTCCTCCAACTTCAAAATCGTCCAATATCGTTGTTTTACCTTTTTTTTTGTAAAGATCGTTTGACTTAGTCTTTGCACGTTCGTTTTGTAGACACTGAATGGGTACTTCTGCCTACGTCACACGTGACCTTTCCAACATGATCACAGAGCTAGTGCAAGACGAGCGTTTGTGGTTAAAAGTATTGAAATTTTTTTTCTATTTTTTAGAAAATGACCAATTCTTTCACTACATAAGACCCTTATTCCTCGTCTGGGATCATGTAGAGCTCTTTGAAGCTGCACTGAAACTGCAGTTTGGACCTTCAACCCATTGGTAGCTGTTGAAGTCCACTATATGGAGAAAAATCTTTCTTTTCGACTGACGAAAGAAAGACATACACATCTTGGATGACATGGGGGTGAGTAAATTATCAGGAAATTTTAATTCTGAAGTGAACTAATCTTATAACACAATTAACACACACTCTTTCCTAAAAAATGGAAATAACATCTCTGACACATCAGTCATAGCCAGTAATCCCAGCTTAAATATATATTTAAAACAACAACAGTGATGATGATGTCCACATTATGTTGACACCAATGAAATATAATAATCTAAGATGCAAAAGAAATCTGTCCGGTCTCTCTGCTCATTGAATTATTTTCTTATTTCCCCTAAGGGTTTAATTTCTACTTCTAATCTACTATAATATATTCCACAAATGCAATTTATTTAATTTTTTATTTAATTTGGATTGTTTAAATTATTTTTTAATTATCAAGCCAGTGTTTGTTTGTTTTTCAATAACATTTTAGTAATTTATCATTTTTCTCATTATTCATTTTTTTATTTACCTCAGTATCATTGACTTTTTTCAACTAGTACTTTTAATATTTAATACTCCTCATTATAAAGGCCAAGAGACAGTCAATATGTGGACATAAAAGAAATATAGTATGGAGAAAAGGATAGTGTCACATTTATGATTCCTCTTTACTCCCAGAAACAATTGTGGACTCCTTTTGCAAGTCGGGTTTATCGCGTGAACTTCTGAACCTGTTATTTTAACCACTGTGTA
Source organism: Anabarilius grahami (assembly GCA_003731715.1). NCBI lineage: Eukaryota > Metazoa > Chordata > Actinopteri > Cypriniformes > Xenocyprididae > Anabarilius > Anabarilius grahami. Next base: position 1,688,275 of record RJVU01035834.1, read on the forward strand.
AACACAAACTGCAAACAATTCTGATACCATGGAAACACCTAATATTGCTTATGTAATGTCTTTAAAAAAAACTTCATTGTTTCCTTTGCTTTTAAATTAGGTTCAAAGACTCAATGCTTTTTTTTTATGTTCTTTTTTTTTTTTTTGTAATATATACAATATTCAATTAAAATATAAAACACTTTAGTATAGGGAACACATATAAACTATTAACTACGACTTTTCCCTCAATAAACTCCTAATTTACTGCTTATTAATAGTTAGTAAGGTAGTTGTTAAGTTTAGGTATTGGGTAAGATTAAGAATATAGAATAAGGTCATGTAGAATAAGACATTAATATGTGCTTAATAAGTACTAATAAATAGCCAATATTCTAGTAATATGCATACTAATAAGCAACTAGTTGAACGACCCTAAAATAAAGTGTTACCAAAATTTTTAAGACAACACAAAACAACCTATTATAATTTAAAGTATAAGACAATACAAACACATGAGACATTACAAAGCAATAGAAGGACCGCACACACTTTACATCACCAAATACAATGTAAAAACAGTCATGCCATATTATATATGTATTTTGTTTTATATTGTTACTTCTATAAATTTAAACATGTTTATTTTTGTAAAAAGTGATTATTCATTTTGACGAGACATTAAAATATTATGTAACACTTTAGTTTAGGGTCCGATTCTCATAATTAGTAGCTTATTATCATGCATATTACCAGGATATTTGCAGTTTATTAGTACTTTTTAATGATCATATTCTACATCCTTTAATCCTACACAATACCTAAACTTAACAACTACCTTACTAACTATTAATAAGCAGTAATTAGGAGTTTATTGATGGAAAAGTCATAGTTAATAGTTAGTTAACAGTGAGAATTGGACCCTAAACTAAAGTGTCACCAAATATTATTAAAATATTTTTATTTTAACAAGAATTATGATCAAATGTTCAAATTAAAACTGCTAAGTGCTGTATTCAATGAAAAAATATGTTAAATACAGCACTTAGCAGTTTTAATTTGAACATTTGATCATAATTCTTGTTAAAATAAAAATATTGCCAATTTTTNTTGGACCCTAAACTAAAGTGTCACCAAATATTATTAAAATATTAATTAAAATTTAATATAAATTAAAACTGCTAAGTGCTGTATTTAACATTTTTTTCATTGAATCACATGCCAATTTTTATGATATATTGTTTTATTTCTTGTTAAAACTGTGTGATGCAGGCTTATAAAAGACTTGCATAAACTTCCATAAAGCCAATATGTTAAGACAATGTCTTAAGAACTAGTTTGACAATGAGACAAAATGTAATCAGTCTTAGTTTTCCGATTCAAATTAGACCAATCTACCTTTTCATGTAACTGACTTTAAATAGTTTGGACCATTCTTGAAGAAAAAAAATTGATGACTAACTGTTAAGATAAGCCGTTTATATAACTGGCCACAACCTGTAACTCTCAGTGTTTTGCTAATCCAGCATTGGTCAAAAGACCATGGAAACTCAACTCAGCCTCAGACTGTCCATATAGGAAACATCAACTTTAAGAGTGAATAAAGAAGGTTTGTGAATGTTTGCAGAGTTCACCCATATTTTCCTTTACTTTGTACATTTCAATGATTCTTCTTCAACCTCAAGCCAGCGACTGTATAGTGACTGGCTGCACAGCATGCTTTCATACCTCACAAACTAATTATATCACATAACGAGCGCTTGTTTTGTGCAGTGATGACAAACAAATTCTTTAAATAAAAACGGAATGTTTCTTAGCATTGCAGGCCAATCTTTTGGCGATCCTGGTTTCCCCCTGTGAAACCTGACCTGTGTGCATTGGTCCAGAATGCTTGGTTTTCTTCAGCGGTGCCACCTTCTTACCATTCTATTGTGTGTTTAGAGAGGGAAAGGATTATGTGGTCATGTTTAAAAAGCTGGGGAAACAACTCCCCTTTGCAAAATGCTTAAATGGCGGCCATAGAATGGGATCCTGCTTTTTTCTGCATTAGGGAACATTGGGCTTCACCCTTCAGGTTGCTCTAGTCACCTGGTGTCTTTGCCACCCAGCAGGACACGCTTTCATCTTTTGTTGTTGAGCAGGGAATGGGCGGCGTTTTGCCATGCAGCTGGTTGAGACCACCGGTTCCCAAACCTCCCTTCTACCCCATGCAGCCAAACCAACCTCCAATATTCAGCCACCAAACATCACAGAAATAAACTTATGCTGCATTAACAAAAACCTTGTGACCATGCCTAATATTCCTCAAAAACTGAAGACTGGAGCAATGATGCTGAAAATTCCGCTTAGCGTCACAGGAATAAATATTACAATAAAAACAGTCATTTTAAATTGTAATAATATTTTACAATATTACTGTATTTTAATCAAATAAACACAGCAAAAACATTACAAAACCTTTCCAACCCCAATCTTTTGAACTTTTAGTGAAAAACACCCAAAGTTGAAGATAATAATTGTGTCTTAAGTGTCTAAAGACTCACGTGGCATTCATGCCACCATATCTAACGGCAACAAGCCACGGATGCAGAATGTGGGACTCTTTATTGGATAAGTGGAGTTCCTTTGTGCTTTTGAACTGAAGATAGCCCGTTGGGATCTTAATCACTGGCTTTCGGAGGTAACCAGTGTTCAGAGGCAAAGGATAAAGAAGCCGCAGCCATTCAAGGAGCTGTTGATCTAGACCTCATTGTTCTCACCACTATGGCTTGGGTAAGCAAGGTAAATAAATGGCAAACAAAAGGCGGTGCTTCACAGCAAAGCGGGCTCTGTGGGGGTTCATGTCCTGAGACTGGGCCGAGGCCTACAGCCTTCATTATGAGTGCCAGCGCCATTCGCACCTATGACTGTATGTCCCCGCTGTCCCTCGCCAGACGTAGGTCTGTCACAGGGGCTCCGACAAGGAAAATGGCACAATTAGCACTGTGTTCCCCTGATAACAACACCTGTAGGAATACTACTTAAAACTGCTTATCATGATCCTTAGACCATTTAGTGATCCGATGTTTTTATTTGATCCATATAATGGCTCCAAAAAGTAACTAAACACTTTTCAAGTCACAGTTAAAAGGTCTGAATGTCATTGCGTTAGACACAAAATATCAAAATAAGGGTACGTTTGTATGACAACAATGTACTAAAAACTTTGCGTTTCTCGCGTACAGATGACAACATTGTCAAAACGATCCTGTTCACACAGATTCGCAAAAACAACTAAAAACTGACAGAATCTATACCAAAATGTATTTAAAATACGTTTATTTCATACTAAGAGATTTACTGACATATCACTTGAGACTTAATGACATGAATTTAATTAAATAAATAATAATTAATCTTTATTGCACAATGCACATATCTTCATATTAAGCCTATGTGTTTCAATATCACTAGGATGATCACTGTATAATATCAGTCTTTAAATGCTGCATATTTAAAGTGTCTCTAAAGTATTCTTGCAATACTTCCATTTTAGCACAATCAAATATACTTTAGTATATCTTTAGTTGGACCTCAGCACTTCCGGATAACTAAAGTGCATTAAGTACAAAATTAGTTGTTCCAATTTAGCTGACTTTAAGTATATCAATAGCATGCGAAAAGTACAATTTCAGGGTATTTATAATAAGTACATAAATATGTAAATGTAATTGTAGTATACTTAGCATAAAATAAATGTCTTTCAAATACATTTTTGGTACATTTATTTTTCACTAGGGCAGTTTTTAAACTTATTTCAGCTAGCAACATTTCTAAATTTCATTTAGTTTAAGTTTTTTTTTAATCTAACATTCATATTTTATTTTATTTTAGCTTTATTTCAAATAACACAAATGTTTTTTAATAGTTTTTAGAGTTAGTTAACAGTAATAACCCTCAAGCTCACTAGCAAAGTAACTGCAGGTGTGGTTCATCAAATGAACATGATTCACTAATGTTTGATGTCTCAGTTCTTATGGTCTTGTATTTTACATATTTGAACAGCATATCTTTATAATTATAATCTATTGTGTAGCATTTATGACTTAATTTTCTTTTTGTGAAATGTTTTCTTCTCTTGATATTTTGCTATGTGATAAACACTATTGGTGTTTCTTCAATTATGGGCACTTTTGCCTTGTGAATGATTAAAAAATAAACTCTCTTAAAACACTTTTCACACTACCTAGTTTATTTAATTTATCCATTATAACAATGCAATATATCATAAGAGAATTCACCATTTTAAAAATGAAATCTTTTCACCATGCACATCTCAAATTATTATAGTGTTTAATAACATTCTGTGATGGAAATGTCTTGATCTTTGATTAAATGACATATTTAACTTTTGTAAACTAAAATGGCTGATTCATTTCTCTATGGATAAAGTTAATAACTAGCATTTTATGTATCCTAAATACACAAATCATATACTTTTTGCATAGTTTGACAAAATTGAAAAACCTGGAAATGGTACACAAAATTATTCTGTAATATTTACCTTCTTCATACATCTCAAATTTAATCTCAAATCTATCAATTATTTTCACACAATAGAAATATTTTTATGATGGATTTCCATAGTTTAAAGTCTGGGATTGAGTAAAATGACAGTTTATACATAAAATGCATTTGAAAGTTTAAAAAGTTTAAATGTAATATACACTACTGAATTAAATGAAATATACACTGAAATTTAGTAGAAACAGCAAAGTAACAAAGTAAAAGATTTTCATTTTCTATTTCAAAAACGTGTTCATTTTAACATTCATCAAAGAATCCTGAAAAAAACGGATCATGGTTTTTCACAAAAATATTAAGCAGCACAACTGTTTTCAACGTTGATGATTGGAAATGTTTTTTGAGCAGCAAATAAGCATATTTGAATCATTTCTAAAGGATCATGTGACATCATGTGAAGAAAAATAGAAAACTTAAAATATAATAAAATAGAAAAAAATTTAAATTGCAATGTTTCACTTTGTTATTGTTTAACTGTATATTTGTGCAAATACATAAGAAACTTTTTTCAAAACATTTAAAAATCTTGCCGCCCCAAACGTTTGAACATATATATATATATAGGATTCATATGAACTGTATCCATTTCAGGGTTTATATTTCATAAAAACTGCATTCATCTCTCAGCAAGTTGAGGAACAAGCACAAATGTCATTAGTCTGGCCTTAGGCAGCTTCATATCACTATTTAAAGGGATTAAGATACTACCGATGGGGGTAGTATATAGTTATGAAGCCTTTATTTGTCAATTACATTATCTAACTAATGTCAGGGGATTAAGCTGTGCCATCTGGTGCTAGTGCCAGGGTGGCGAAAATCACAAACATGAGTAGAAAAGAGTCATGTGACCAGAGATATGCACTGGCATGTTTGAAGTGCAGCTAAAAATAGCTAATGAGATATTAGGACAATTAAATCTGGACATATGTATAGCCTGATTCAGAATGTAAACCCAGCAAGATGTTAACATTTGAAAGCCACATCTTTTATACTCATGAAAACCCTCCACAGATGGTAGAGATGAAGTTTGCAAAAAAGGCATTATAAAAAGCGTCTAATGGAGAACAAACTGTCAATGTTTCAGATTGGGAGACAATGAAGTACAGCATCACCATTGCTGTTTTGATTTAGGCTGAGTTTTACATGAACATAATGTTCCTGAAGTGTGCAAAATGGTGTTATATATTTTATTAGTATGATGTTACATTTGTACATATGATTTCAGGAATTGCTTTCAGAGCTTGACATTAACACCAGTCAAATGCGGGTGGATTTCAGCAGTGGCGTGTAACACAGTCACTCCTACTAGCCACTTTGGCAGGTTGAATTTTAATATATATATACATTTTTCAATTGAAGTTCAATCTGAGATAATAAAATAAGTACAAGTAGTGTTGTAAAAATATACATTTTTCTATACATATAGATACTGAAATATCTGAAACACTAATTCTCTAAGAATAGATACATGATACCAGTTGCTCTTTCTCTCTCTCTTTCTTTCTCTCCGACAGTGAGTCGACACACAAACCCGCCTCCCCTCACTCGCTCATTTCATTTGCTCCAGATGAATATTGTTGGTGTTACAGGGCTTGAATTTCGGCGTTTGATTGCGTGTATTGCACATCATTTTACTCATTCCTGCAGATTTTGCACTCACACCCAAAGTGAGTGCGCATAAAGCCACGTCTCACTATTAAATTGAGTTTTTTGTCGCTGCTTATTGCGCTTAAACATTCAAATACACACAAAATAATGTCAAAATGCCAGTCTTGGCGAGTATTCACATAAACACAGTCAGTTCTGTTTTAAGTGAATGTAAACAGTTGAGAAAGACAACGCATGTGTAACAGTATAATGGATCCGTGCATCAGCTCTTAAAGTGACAGCAGCCTAATATACCTGCTGCCAAATTATGAGATAACATTAAAAATATCTATACGTCAGTTTTCCTCATGGTATCGATGTCTAAACTGTGGTCAGTGAAAATGCTGAGTGGCTAGTAACTTTGAAAAACCACTAGACACAGCGGCTGATCAGCAAAAAAGTTCATGTCAGGCCTTGATTGCTTTGTTTGTAACATGTTGTGCAACAGGTTTGTTTTACATTGTTTTACACTGCCCAGCTGTAACATCCAACACATCCACAAGCAGAACTGCCAGAGATCTCAGACATGATTGAAAGCGGTCATTTGCACAAATTTGTGCAAACGTCCTCAGTATATTTCGAATTAGAGTTTAAAGAAAACGTAGAAAGGAGAATCATTTGCACACATGAACTGACACAAATGCTCACTGAACCCTCCATAATAAGCGTTTGCACGGGTGACAGTGGCTTCACTCATCTCACACCCTCATTTTAGTCGAAAGACAAAGAGTAAAAAAACTAGAAAGAGCTTTGTTTGATAGAACAAAAGTCGTCTCTCGAAATTATGAAAATGCACAAAAAAGGGAGTTCCCTTGTCTTCCAATGCACCATCAATCATTCCCAATTCTCAGTGTCCAATCCAATGCAATCTATGGGCATTTGAGAGTGGAGATGTCAGTCAAAGTGCCTGTGCTGTTCATCTGTCACTTGAAGAGTAATTGCTCTGTCTGTCCATTATTGCATGAATTATATTCTCTTGGAAAACTATTAAATATCAACTCTGAAAAAACAAACAAACGGAAAGCCCACCTTGTTACACACCATCTGCATTTGCTCCTCAACAACGTGGAAATAGCCAGACACGGCGCAAGTCCGGGGGGGGAGGCCATCCGTCCGCCCGCTCGCCTGCCTTTGGCCGAGTGTCACACGGCCCATTGAGAGGATTTATGCTTGTGTACTTTATTTTGTTTTGTATAAACAACGGCGCTACGCAGTACCTTTATCGGCCGCGGCGCGTTCTGATTATTCCTCCCTAAAGTCCTCCCATCTGTCCCCGATTCTGTAGCCCGAGCCTCTTTCAGAGGCCTGACAGGGAGTAGCGCTGGAAAAAAGTAAACTGGTAGGGGGCCCTCATTTCACACCAACCCTCGATTGTGCCCTTCCGAAGCAAAGCACTCTTCTATAGCTTTTTGATAGGCTTTCAATCCCAGCCCCACTGACAAGGTTTTCTTTAGGAGGAGTAGGAGTTGTGGCTTTTTTTGGCTCTGGGGTAGGGGGGCTTACCGCAGAGACTTAAGCGAGAGCAGAGGTGATTTCTTCGGGGAGGGGGGCCGCCGGTGGAAAGGAAAAACTGCAGCAGATGGGGCTGATTGTGCTCCCTACGCAAATTAAGGAGAGAGACATCTGCAGCCGCAACATACTGGTGGTCCGAGGCAATTAAGGCAGGGGTACGAGGCGAGGGGGGGAGCGCAGGACAGAGGAAAAGACAGTCCTGCCTGCCGGTGCATAGAGATGAAGTCAGGCTCACATTACAATGAGCCGGGCTACAATAGAGGGAGCCGTCCAAGTGGAGATGGGGGGGACGAGCGGGGGGTTGAAGATTAATGTACGGAGAAGCCGGCAACAACACTTTGTGCAGCCAAAATAAGAGGTGGGGCCTTCGGGGCTGAATTGAGCCCGAGTTATAAAGTGTGTCCTTTTCTGCTGTCTTCCCCATTCGAGGCCTGAGGTCATTTACAGAGGTGACAGCTTAGACGTGCACTGTTGTGGATTTAATGTGGAGCGTTTTCCCCCATTTTTCTCCCCACCCGTCCCCCTTCAGCTCTGGAGAGGTGACGTGACAAAGCGGGGTCATCCCCGGGATTAGACCCCTTTAACGTTGCCTTTATTTATCGACTGGGTGCTGAGGGGGAAATTCGGGGACGAGGGAAGAATGCCGCCATGGTGTTTACAGGCTCATCCCTCCAGGGATATATGTGTGCAACAATGCTGTCCCCATGCAGATTTGCATAATTCAGGCACATCTAAACAGGCTCAAGTTGTTTTAAATAACTGGGGCAACTAACAGGATGCAATTGTTTTGTGGGGGACGTTCTGGATAACTATAGACAAATCGTACTCTCATTACTGCCAACGCATGTCGTGATCATGAAGGATGTGCAGGTGCACTGACACTTTTTCAAGGTCACAGTAGTGAACAAATTCACTTGTTTGATTGTTAAGGGACAGTCAAACTATGCTTTAAGCACATGGAATTTCTTTAGACACGGTCACTGGCATGATATGACATCACACTCTTTTTGAAATACATCAATCAACATCAGTTCCAAATGTAAAAATATACAATCTACTCTCCTGTAAGACTGCAAACCTGCAGCTTTGTGTTCTTGTAAAGGATTAGTTCACTTCAGAATTAAAATTTCCTGATAATCTACTCACCCCCATGTCATCCAAGATGTTTGTCTTTCTTTCTGCAGTCGAAAAGAAATTAAGGTTTTGAGGAAAACATTCCAGGATTTTTCTCCATATAGTGGACTTCACTAGGGTTTAACGGGTTGAAGGTCCAAATGTCAGTTTCAGTGCAGCTTCAAAGAGCTCTACATGATCCCAGACGAGGAATAAGGGTCTTATTTAGCGAAACGATCGTTCATTTTCTAACAAAATAAAAATGTATATACTTTTTAACCACAAATGCTCGTCTTGCTCTAGCTTTGCGATGCTCCACGCATTACGTAATCACGTTGGAAATGTCACGCGCAGGCGGAAGTACTGCGGTAGGGCGAAAAACTCCATCTCATTTTCTCCTCCAACTTCAAAATTGTCAGACATCGTTGTTTTACCCTTTTTTTTTGTAAAGGCCGTTTGACTTAATCTTTGCACGTTTGCTTTGTAAACACTTGCTCGGTTCTTCCGCCTACCTGTGTGACCTTTCCAACGTGATTACGTAATGCGTGGCGCATCGCAGAGCAGTGCAAGATGAGCATTTGTGGTTTAAAAGTATATACATTTTTTTTTTTTTTTAGAAAATGACCGATCGTTTCACTAGATAAGACTCTTATTCCTCGTTTGGGATCGTGTAGAGCTCTTTGAAGCTGCACTGAAACTGACATTTGGACCTTTGTACCCCAGTGAGGTCCACTATATGGAGAAAAATCCTGGAATGTTTTCCTCAAAAACCTTAATTTCTTTTCGACTGAACAAAGAAAGACATCTTGGATGACATGGGGGTGGGTAAATTATCAGGACATTTTTATTCTGAAGTGAACTAATCCTTTAATTCAGCTAAAAGGTCACGTCATGATGTGTTGATCTTCTGTTGGTCACACGTCTTCACGTGATACGAATTCGCAGGTCAGATTTCAGTAAACTTTTTCTTTGCGTGAGCTTGCGTTTCCAGACTCTAGCATTCAAATGTAAAGTTAATCATGATTGATTAACTGAAGTATTGTTTTGCAAAGAAAAAACTGAAAGAAAAGTAACAAAAGTATATGGAAAATTGTTTAAAATCATGTGAAATGTTTAGTCAGTAGCCTAATACAAGATTCATCTCATCCCCCATGTGTACTACTCACTTTAACCTTGTAATACCTTCTTACCAGACACTTTTCAATCATTATGTCTGACTGTCACTACTGTATTTCTACAATGGCACCTGTAACTGAAATCAGTCAAATAAGTTCAAGAAGCCTTCTGAGGGTCCCACTTTATATTAGGTGGCCTTAACTATTTAAATTAATCATCTGATACAATGCACTTCTTGTGTACATACATGTTTTTACATTGTACTTGTATTTTAAAAAATACCTGCATGTTATTACATCTGTAATTACATTTATAATTACACCGTTGACCCATCCCTTACACCTTAACCCACCCTTATACCTACCCATACCACTAAACCTGTCCCTAACCTTACCCGTATCCACCTCGATAGCAGCATAAGTGTTTTGCAATACAATATAAACAGGATAAGTACATTGAACTTATTTTTGATGTAAGTACATAGTATTTAAGGCCGCCTAATATAAAGTTGGACCCTTTCGAGTTGCTGCTATCAAATTGTTTTAATAATCTGGCAGTTTAATGAGGAATTGTGACAGCTTGTCATTGTGCTGCTTAATATTTTTGTGGAAACCATTTTCAACATTGATAATGTTTCTTAAAAGGGTTAGTTTACCCAAAAATAAAAATTATGTCATTAATTACTCACCCACCTGTAAGACTTTCGTTCGTCTTTAGAACACAAATTAAGATATTTTTGATAAAATCTGAAGGCTCAGTGAGGCCAGCAAGATAATTAACACTTTCAGATGCCCAGAAAGCTACTAATGACGTATTTAAAACAGTTCATGTGACTACAGTGATTCAACCTTAATGTTATGAAGTGACGAAAATACTTTTTGTGTGCCAAAAAAACAAAATAACTTTATTCAACAATATCTAGTGATGGGCAATTTCAAAACACAAAACAAGCTTCATGAAGGTTTACGAATCTTTTGTTTTGAATCAGTGGTTCGGAGCGTGTATCAAACTGCCAAACGAAGGTCTTACGGGTGTGGAACGACATGACGGTGAGTAATTAAAGGATTAGTTCACTTTTAAATACACTTTTCCTGATAAATTTACTCACCCCCATGTCATCCAAGATGTTCATGTCTTTCTTTCATCAGTCGAAAA
>RJVU01035834.1:1708974-1802117 GCA_003731715.1 Anabarilius grahami
GTTATATATATGTGTGTGTGTGAAGAATGTTAAAACGTTTAAATTTCATGACTTACTAATTGAAAATGTAACTACGACGTTGCATGCTCGTAATTTCATTTGCTCTTATATACTGTATAATGAGGTGATATACAGCATGCAGCTCTGCATTTGCGCACGAGCACAGTAGAAACGTTTGTTTTTCTGAGGTGAGAGACTTTTTATTACATAAAAAGTTATAAAAATAGCGTTAGAATAATGACACTGACATATAGTTTTACAACATCTCTTCTGACCGCAGACACTGAATCAGAATCTCAGGCAACCTTGACAACACGTGACATTCTACTTGGAGCTGTTCACGTCCTCTGAAATGCTTTTTACTAGTTGGAATCTCGTAATTACGGTAATTATGACATGGCATTAACACACCTTTAAACTGCATCTGACAGAAAAGTCAACAGCTTTCATACACATCTTTCAAAATAAAAGTCTCGCATCAGAAAAACATTTAGAATTACGTTTTTTGTTGTTGTTTCTTTGACTACACACTCCACAACCCACTCAAAACGGTCTTGCGACCCACCGGTTGAGAAACACTGGCCTATAGTAAAGGTATTCCGAATGCTTTTAAATGTATTCATACGTATGTCCTGTAATACACATTACTGTTATATTTTTGCATAAATAATTGCAATCACTATTACAATACATTATATTTACTTATTTAAGGTCATACCTTTAAAGCGAATAACGCATGAACACAAACATATACACATGTTATAACATAAATTTGTAAGTAAGCCTTGTGTTTGCATTATAAACACTACAAACAAATATAACTGAGATATTAAGCTAGGGCTAAAATATAAATCCTCCTGATCACATCACTACTCAACAGATGAAAAAATGATATAATTTTTTTTTTTTTTTTTTTTTTAAAACATCTTACCAACCCCAAACTTTTAAATGGTAATGTATATATTTTTGAACACTTTTTTTGAAAGAAGTCTCTTATTCTTATCAAGGCTCCACATTTGCTCAAAAATACAGTCAAAACAGTAATATTCCAAAATGTTATTATATATTAAAACAACTTTCTACTTTAATATATTTAATAAAAATGTCATTTATTCCTGTGATGGAAACTTTTTTTTCAGGATTATTTGATAAATAGAAAGTTCAAAAGAACAGCCTTTATTTGTAATAGATATATTTTGCAACATTATAAATGTCTTTACTGATAAAAGCATTAATTTCTTACTAAAATATTACTGGCTCAGAACTTTTGAACGGTAATGTAAGTTATAGTGTAAAATTATTTTATTATGTGAGAAGAAGCTATGGACTGCTATTGGAGACATAACTAACACTGGTTAAATACACAGTTTTAGCCATTATACAAATTTAGAATGCAGAAACGGACCAATCAGAATAAAGTATTTAAAAGGCATTATGAATACCTTTTATATATGCATTAAAAAACTGATTCCTATAGATTCCTGATCTATTCCATGTACAGTATAAAACATTTAAATAATACTTACAATTGCTGTTTATCCAGCATTACTGTTAATCCCCATCTGCAAGTAAATGCACTCGTTATTTAAAGTTTTATAAGGTTCACTGATGAAAAGAAGGTTAATTTGTTCTAAAAGCAGATTTGCAAATGCTTCTTACTTTGTTGGTGGCTTTAACTTCTTTCTGATCCCCATGTAAATCTTTAAGGTTTTGAGTTGCCACTCTTTCTCAGGCTTGTTGCTCTGTGATGAGGGAAAGATGCTGAAATGTTCAGTTCACCATCTTCTCATTCATACAGAAACCTGTAATGTGCTTTTATGTAGAAGCTGATGATGAACTGTATACATACTTTTTTGTCCTTCGTCAGGATTAATCTGTGGTCTTTAATTTGGAATGATCGCTCCTGGAATTTGTTTCCTTGCAAGAGTTTGGGATGCTCTTCCCGACACTTCAGTACTCCAGACTTCACAATCTCACTCTTATAGGCTGTAACCCACAACACAGATACACCAGATGTACAAGGTCAAAAACCAACAACAAAACAGAGAACAAAATATACAATTGGGAGATTTATGTGACAAAATATGGTTTTAGAGTTTTATGTTTGGATGCTGTGTGATAATAAATGTCATGCTATATTTAATATTTTTTTATTCATTTATTTTATTATTTTTCTAACTCTTGTATACACTACCATTCACAAGTTTGGGGTCTTTTTTTGAGCGAGAGAGAGAGAGAGAGAGAATGCAGAACCCAAAATTTGTTACACTTTATTACATTTTCTGAAAGAAGCACATCTGATGAAATGAATATGCTTTCACCTGTGAAAATGTCTATAGCTTCTCCTCTAGGCACCTTCTTCACCACCAGATATGCCGAGCTGGGATCGGCCATTTTACACCACTGTAGAGCTTGTTCCAGAACCTTCTCTTTGGGGTGAAGAGGTCGCTCTGCAGAAATGACATCCTGCATTTATCTACTGTTTTTCTCCTAATTTCAGTATTGAACAAAGTAAAATTGTGGTGTGCATTTTGTTTTTACCGAGCTCTCCTTCCTCGATGGCCTCAAAAGTCATCCACACGTCTTTTTCCCCAGCAGGAATATTTCTCATATACAGCACCTGATTGGTCAGCTCCTCAGCACACATAGTGGGGGACACCTGTGGAGAGGGTTTGCAATAATGGTTTCAATCTGCCACCTGCTGGTAATATTGTGCAACAGCAACTCTCAGTCAAAAACCAGTCACATACAGACATGAAGCAGACAACTCTAAAGACTCTAAGGAAATAAAGATTTGAATACAATATTATTTTATATATGTTAGCTTTGAGGCCATCCATATGCTAGTGTACTAATAAAGGTTGACAAATCATTAGCAGATATACAGACTTAAACACATTGTCCCCTTCTGGGGACATAAAATAATGTTGACACCATATCCTGCTGAAGGGCATATATGCATGCACACACACATATACATATTCTGCAGGAAATACAGACAACTGAATGTAAAAAAAAATTCAAACATGATCCCTTACTTTCAGAGTGATGCAGCAATCTGCTATTTTTTCTTCTAGATACACTTCAATAATCAAGTCCCCTGCCTGTGAGAGCTGTGAGAAACAGAAAAAATGTTAAGAAATATAATAATAATATAAATATAGCTGCAAGTAGCAATTAAGGGGCCAAGCACAACAGAAGCAAACAAGGAAGCTAGCAGCAGACCAACAATGTCATAATGGACTTTGATAGCAACTGAGACACTGCATGTCAATTTTGAAGTAAATCAGACCAACAGTTCTGTACTTACAGCCAATTTCATGTTTTGTTCTAAACTCCCACCACTTTTTTGTGTCCTCAGAGCGCCCCCATACATAAGCGTGTCAAATTTGGTGAATATATCTCATTTCGTTTAGAAGTTATAGACATTTATATGTATGAACACATAAAAAACTACCCACACCTGACTTTTTTTTGCCACTTACTATCAAAATTTTGACATTTGGCCATTAGCGTATAGTCAATGACCTATGTTTCCAATTTTCCTGCGGTGGTTTCTAAGATATTTGCAAATTTTGTTTAAATGCTAAATCACAACGTTGCACTAACCATAAGGCGAAACCTTGCATGTTTGGTATCATTGGAGTCGGCAAGGATTCAAACTCCCACGAAAATAAGTCAACCACATCCATAGTTATAAGCATGTAAATATTTTTTTCACCACTAGGTGCCACTGGTCCGAAACTCGCGCCGATGACCCATACCGAGTTTCGTAATGATACATTCATGCATTCGTAAAATACAGCATTTTACTATAAAATTCAAAATGGTCGATATTATATATCAATCGACTTGGTATGACGCCCCGAATCTACCCAAGACCACTTTTATGATTTTTTGACAAACTGTTCCGAAGTTATAAGCAAAAACAGCCTTTTTTCGTATCTCAGGACCAGTAGGTGACACAGTGCCGAAACCCCGCATGTAACCTCAGGTCATGCTTGTGATGACATGGACCAAGTATATCATATATATGGTATATCAGTCTAAATACGATAAAGCGTTTTTCGAAAACAGTTTGACAAATCAACTTGAATTCCACAACTTTGTCAGCATGGTCTTAAGATGAGCTGGTTACATTTTCATGAAAATCGGAGCAATGGCCTAGGAGGAGTTAAAAAAAGTAGGTTTTTTGGAAAATTCAAAATGGTGGGAAAATTTTTATGATAGAAAATTATTTCATAGGGTGCAATCAAATCATCTTGAGCCAAGGAATCAGAGGGAAAAAAATTGTTTCTAGCCCTTACGGTTCAATTAGCATAAATATAAGTGCAAGTTTAGACAGTTGGTGGTAGCGAGAGATAGGAAGAGAGAGAAAATATAATATAAAATATTAAATATAAATTGCTCTACCTGCGTGTCTCTCCAGGTGGTTATCAAACTTATTTCCAGTTCAATCTGAGTTTGATGCTCTTCATCAATCTGATCAAACACAAAAAGAAAACAATTATTAACAAAAATCGTCACCTGACCACAACACTTGTCTTTAACACAGTAAAATGTAATTTTATATCTGTTACAATATCATGCTATGAAGTTGTCCACTTACATCAAATATATACAGATAGTTATCAATGAGGTCTTCTATGATTTTGACCTCATGCTCTCCTTTTCCATCAGTCTGAAACAGGCTGGGAGCAAACAGCAGGGACAAGTTCTTAGTGCACATCTGATTCAGATCAGCACACTTCTGTACCCTAAGAGAGAGGAAGAGACAGCATGTATAAGCTGCTATAATTACAAAAACAGACACCTGAACCAGAATGAGGCCAATATGGCTTACTCACCTGTAGAGATGACTGACGAGTGCTGCTAAAGTAGTCCTGTTGACCCGTGGTAAACCTCGAATCAGCTCTTTGTATCGGTCCAAACGCTGCGTCTTTAGAGGTAACTCTGCAAATAGTACGAGAAATCACTGAGACAACTCAAACTACCCAAAATACTCTAATATTACTGTTTTTATTGTATTTTAAAAACCCCAAACTTTTGAGTGTTCCATCAAAATTATCGTTTGCAATCATAAACAACAGATCCACATCATAGACATTATGCTGAAAATAACCCATAATATTTAACAAATTTTCTTTGTTTGAACATTTAAATGCAGTTTACTGTACTAACTGGCAGCTTCCCTCCAGAAGGGGTGGAGATCAGCCATGAATATGGGATCATCAATCTCCCGAAAGAACCTTTTCAGTACATCCGTCACGTCCTCTATAAAGTTATCTCCAATACGTAGTTTCACATTACGAGCATCCCTACGAAACTCTTCCATCAAAAGCTTGATTCTGGACTTTGCACCATTTTTCCTGTATATACCCTCATGGCCCAGACCTGTGTAAGAGAGTTTTTAATTAGTTGGATTCTAATGTTAATGTTAATGTTATAGCACAGGGAAATGACATCCGTTAATTTTCTCACCATACTGGGTTATGAACGCAATGCAACTGTCTACGATGATGGGGATGTCGTTTCTGCTGAGCTGCTGGTCTTTAAGGTTGTTCCCTTTCCCTCCCGCAGCCTTCTGGATATCTGCATACCACAGGGAGAAATCAGTCCTGCCCATGCCCTGGAGATGAAGAGTCCTGCAGGCACAGTCATTATGTTTTGATGAAAGGTTAGTGGGGCTTTTTCTTCTTCTTTGCAATAACATGCAATCATTTGCAATTAGAGTAGGGACATGTACTAAAGCATCCATGCTATTTAAAAGGTCTCCAACAATCGGTTTACATGCATACAAGGTTTTCTCATAATACACATTGCAGCATCACCTCTTTTCTCGCAGTGTCTGAAACAGTTTGATAAAGCATTCAGTCTCTCTAAACTCCTCTTTTCCGAGAGCGTACTCTGTTCTGATTGGTCAGATGGCCCAGTCTATCGTGATTGGTCTACTGCTTACAGTGCATGTCGGAAACTAATCCTCATCCATTTGCTTTCACAACTCGACATGTTGACAACACAAACTCTTCCCGGTCTCAGCTACAGCTACAGTGTTTGAGGGCGGGTCAAACGTCACTATGCCAGGATTTCCACCTAACATTTTGAGCACTGTTGAGTGGATTCTGACTAACTTAAACTCCTCTGATGGGCTATTATGTTCATGAGCTCAACAGATATGTCTGTGATTAGCCATTGTGTTCATGCGCTCATCAGAAATGTCTGTGATTGGCTACAATGATCAACGATTAAAAAACATGTTGTAAATCGACATCTTTGATGTAAAACGCTTACACAGATACACACGGGAGCGTTTGAAAGCAACCGTCTATCAGCGGATCCCTAATGTATCCAGTCATAGAAGGAGCCACTGATAGATGCCTGCTTTCAAACGCTCCTGTGTGTATCTGTGTAAGCGTTTAGTGAGGAACATTAAAGTCAATTTACAACATGTTTTTGAAGCGTTGATCATTGTAGCCAATCAAAGACATATCTGTTGAGCACGTGAATACAATGGCCAATCAGAGGTATTTAAGAATGCGCTCAACAGTGCTTTAACATTGCAGTACCAACTTGGTACCAAAGTCGGTACTTTTGACAACCCTAAAGTAGACATTGTTCGCAGGCAGCCAATGAAGACCACAAGCGGGTAAGTTCTTGCAGGAAGTAAGACTGGAATTACTGGCTGTTCAGAATTTGTTCTTTCTTCTCAGAGACAATAACTGCATTTATCTGCACTTTAATCTTTGAGACTTTGCAGACCTTTAACATTCACAAACATCTATATAACACACTACATGAACGCATAATAGTGGCACTTTAAGAAAGTTAAATGGGTTTAATTTGGCATTAAATGTGCATTTACAGAAGTCAAAGACCCACCTTCCTTTCTCAACAAGAACCAGAATGTCCTTCTTCTCATGGTTCTCTGTTTCTGATGCAATACCTTGAACCCAAGACAAAGATGGATAAGTACATAGGCTCTTTTATTAATCCCTGAGGATAAATTTAGCAGCATTATTTTCTCTGAAATATCACATCAGTGTCACAGTGATTTAGCTAACAGACTCACTGAGCTCCTGTAGGCGTTTCAGGTTTATAATATCCTCTGCAGCCCCATCATTTCCAGGGCATATGAACAGGTTGGACTTCTGCAGAACAAAGAAGCCTTCTTTCCACTGCTGCGGGTCTAGCATGGCCTTGTAGCGCAGTACGCCCACTCGCTCGAACTCTCGCGCCAGCAGGCAGTGACAGCTGAGAGGTGTGGTGGCCTGTCAGAGATCAAAACCGAGGTGAGATCTAATGCACTGATGTGACAAGATATTTCTTATGCACATAAAGCACAGCTTGACTCATTAATATTTACCTTCCCTATTGCTCTCGCCCAACTGTGCAACGCATCTGGAGTCTCCAAGCCAAACTGGATCAGTTTATCAGACGTTAAGTAAAGTTCAAAAGTGTATCGAAATCTGAAAGGAACGACAAGAATCCAATTGTTAAAAATGTTATGATGTAAGATTTGATGACCATTTCTAAATCTGAAAGTGTCCTGAAGGACGTGATACTTACTTGTCAATAAAGCCGCTGTTGTTGCTGGAATCTGGCCTGTTAACTCCTAAACAGATGATGTCTTTAACATTGATCTTCATACTGGGCTCATGACATCTGTCAGACTCATAGAAGAGAATAGACTTCTCCACCGAACACCAGAACTTTTGAAAATCTACTGAAAAAATAAAACCAAAAGGGTCATTAAAAACAAACCAATCAAACAAACAAAACTGCAACAAACATTCTGAATGTATACAAGTAGTAATTAAATATGCACAAAGTATTTTTTTCTGTATTTTTCGTATTAGATGTCATGTCATTTAACTATAAAATGATGTAGTCTTTGTTAATAGGCTTTCATTCTGTTGGCAAATACTCACTTTATTTATTTTTTCTGCTTCTGCATATTATAGAGCCAGTTGGATAAATTATGCAGCTATAAATGTTTATATGTGTTGGTATGGATGTCAGAGTGTGGTTTATATGCGTGTATTAAAAAAATTGTGTGTGTGCGTGTAATTTGTGAGAGAGAAAAACTATAGTGTACTGAAAATCACAAATCCAACCACTGTGTGCACCAGTGGAGCTTTGCTGGCATCTAATGGGGAAAATTTGGTACTGCACCCAAACAAAATTTTACTGAAAGCTCATTTTTTGAGATATCAACCTCAAATTTGGAACACAACTTATTTAGATTTATGGCTTTGATTTTCTAGCAGTTTTAGAGTTCAACATGTTTCATTAAATATTTATTTTATATAAAATACTGTTCATAAATCATTTTCATAAACTTAAACCACTATAACTTTATTCTTATATTTCACTTCAACAATAATCTGCCATGAGTCTTCTTTAAAATGAAACCAAACTTAAGTCTGTGCTCCCAAGCTTCAAATTTTTATGCCAGTTTTTGGACATTTTTGTCCTCTTTGGACCTATTTGTAACTTTTTTTAATTGACGCACAAGGGTTAAAATCTCTAATGTTCACCAAGGCTCAAAAATACAGTGAAAACTGTAATATTGTGAAATATTTAGGGCTGTCAAATGATTAATCATGATTAATCGCATACAAAATAAAAGTTTGAGTTTGCATAATATATGTGGGAGTACTGTGTGTAATTAATATGTATATATATATTCACACAAATTAATGTATATATTTAAGAGAAATATGTTATTTATGTACAAATTATTTTTATTTATATATAATATAAATTATATAAAAATATAAATAAATACATATACTTGTAAATATTTCTCAAATATATACATGAATGTGTTTGTATTTACATATACATAATAANATATATTTTATATATACTTTATATATGAAATATTACTTTTATATTTGAATACATTTTAAAATGTAATTTATTCCTGTGATGACAAAGCTGAATTTTCAGCATCATTACTCCGGTCTTCAGTGTCACATGATCCTTCAGAGATCAGCATAATATGCTGAAGAAAAATGTCTTATTATTATCAATGTTGTGCTACTTTTATGTTCTATTTTTGCGGCTACTTTGATGAATAGAAAGTTCAAAAGAACAGCATTTATTTGAAGTAGAACTTTTGTAACATTAAAAATTATTTTACTATCACTATTGATCAATTTAATGCATCTTTGCTGATTAAAATTATTAATTTTAATTAATCTTACCCCAAACTTTTTAAAATATCATAACTTTTGAAATGTTTTGTGCACCTTAACAATACCCAGTGAATTTAATATTTGTTGTGTATGAAACAGTACTGAATAGCTTTATTTTTACTGAAGGGGTACATTTAGTTCCTAAATCACTGCCAAGGCTTGTTTTTCGCCTACCGTCTCTGGTTCTGCGGGATAATGTCCCTTTGTTCAAGGAGCCTGTCTTGTAGAGGTAGCCGGAGTACAGGATGGGTTGCATGATCTCATCATAGACACAGGAATCTGAATCCAGAAAATTACAGTTTGATACTTCACACTTCTTGTATTTCACAAATCTTTCATATATTAAAGGTGAAGTATGTAATTTTCTTGACGTCAATATCTTTCTCCTATAGTAAATATGTCAACTTTTCACAGGTTAACTTTAAAAACGGAGTCTCAACCAATGCCTTGTGTTTGGGGTAGGATAACCTGTAAAAAACTGTTTAGCAGGAAATCGATTAGTGTGTCCAAACAATTCAATAGACTATATATTAAAAAAGAATCATAACTTTGCTATCATCCAAGATTAGAAGGCTTTCCAAAGTACAGAGAAACAAAGAATGTAGCAAAATTTAAATTAAAGCATTGGCACTACGTTCACAAGATGGAGAATTTTAAAAGAACAGTCTGGATTTTTGTTGTTGTTGGGATTTAGATTATTTTTCCAGTTCCGTTTGGAACCAATTAAATTACAAACTTCACCTTTAAGAAATATGGCTCTAGTGAAGTACTGGAAATGACTCTATCATACCTGCAGACTGTGTGTATGAGTAATGTGGGGACAGACGCTTAGCGTTTCCATTAGCGTCAGCGAGTCGAACGGCCTCAGCTTCTGCAAAAATCTGAGTGACTGTTTTCAGCAGGTTCTGCTCGGTCACGGCAGTGCACAGCGCCTGCAGGGGGACCACATATACACACACAAAACGTACACACACTTAAACAAATGCACTGCTAATGGCACATTCAGCCAAAGGACATTCAAAGCTTCTTTCAAAAATCCATCTATTCATTGCAGTTCTTTTATTAGCTTTCTTAATTATTTACAATTCACAGCACATCCATCGCTTATTCCGGGGGTGTATAGGTAGTCTGGATGCACAAATGATAGCCTTGGTAAAGTCCTGAGAAAGTATAATACACACTAATCTTGGCTTGACCGCTGGCATAATACTTAGATGGCTCTGGCTATATTAAGACAGGATGTCCTCACTGCCCCAGTGGGGACTGATCTAAAAGTTTTCTTTTGAAGCAAAGCTATTACACCGAGAAATGGCCACTGCTTGAGTTCACAGCGGATCTCACTTGAGGAAGTATTGTATGTATTTCAAAATTAAGGTGTTTGTTGCAGAAGAGGAAGGGGAAATGCATTTATTGTGCAAAGGTGCTAAGGTTATGTGGCACTGAAGACATCCGACCAAAATATTCTCTCACTGTTATCTGTGCAAAAGACATAGATGTACATCTGCATAAGATTTACATTTCACAAAGGCTTCAGTCACATTTCCACATTTTTTGAACAATGAATTCCCTTGACTTTTCCATGGCCATTCCTATCATTCATGATTACTAAGCATTACTGAGAACAATTTATATTTATTATAGAAATACCCATTACTTTAAGATGTTCATTTCACAACATAATAATAATAATAATTATTATTATTATTATTAGTAGTAGTAGTAGTAGTAGTAGTACTAATAATACAGATTATTTTTATTATTATTGAAATGCAAAATAAAGTAAATGTAAAAATTGAATTATTATTATTATATTGTTATTATTATTAGTAGTAGTAGTAATACTAATGATTATTATTGTTGTTGTTATTAAAATTTAAATGCATAATAAAAAACTATAATGATTTAAAACTTGAATATTAATAATAATAATAATAACAACTATTATTGTTGTAAGAATATAGTCTAGTTAAATTTACATAACTTTAACATAACATGCCTGGAAATCACAAATATATATATATTTTTATATACTTTTTTTTTTTTTCACAGTGCAATTTTTAAACAAATGACATTAAAGGAGCCATACTTAACACTTTTAAAACATTTACATTTTTTATATTTGTTTCTTTACTTTAAGACTAAGTGCAAAGGGTTTATCCTTTACCTTAAGAAGTTCCTCCTGGGTGCTGAAACTGGGATGAGGGTGGCGATATCTGCCTTCTTTGTATTTATGGATGATAAACTCTCTCCGCTGTTCTGGGGAGGCATCACAGTCCAGCTCCTCAGTCACAGGAAGTCTGGCTGCCCAGAATTCATTTGCTCTATCGTTGCCAAGCATTATGAAGAGCTAAAACAGATAAGGGGTCATCTTGGCCTTATTTGTAAAAGACAGTGTAGTAAAATCACTTGGGATATCAGGAATCCTGATAACCAATGCCGGTCCTCCCTATACGCAAAGTACAGAAGCTGCGAAAGGCCCCTGAACCACCACGGGGCCCCCTTCCTCTCAAAGAGGATTTAATGACTAGGGCTGAGTGAGTAATAGAATTTTAGTTTTGTTTTTTATTTTGGCTTTCAACAATTATGAAAACAAAATGCCGCATTCCGTTCCTTTCCTTTAAAGCAGAGCGCTGTGTCCCTTCCTACGTAACGTTTAAATCAGTCTAATCAAGTAACGCGACTGTCGTAATATACAGTCTCCTGCTGGACGTGCTTGATACTAAAAAAGCATATATTAAAAAATTATAAAGTTAAAAGTGTACTGAGCTGCGAAAGAGACACTGTTCCCCAGGCGGCTTTCTGTGCGCTCGATCCGAGACGGAGATAAATATGGACAAGTATAGGCTACTTTGGGCTTCGAGTGTGCGCTTAAGCGGACATATACACACAAAAATATCAAAATGTCCGTCTTGGCAGGTTTCACTCAAACGCAGTCAGTTATTTCTTAAGTGAACAAACATCTGGGGAAGTACCGTATTGTTCCGAATATAAAACATCTTATATTCTCAGAAATACATCTTATATTCAGGGTGGCGCCAAATACGCGTAAAATGGTGTGTCAGATCGTAATGTTAGAAGATCGCTAACACAAAAAAAGACAGTCTTAAAAATGCTAACAGTCAAAGAAAAGCTTGACTCATGTTTGCGTGCCTCGCTGACGGGACCAAACTTCCCACGTGCAAAAAAGTGTTTGTTTTTAAATGTGATCGAATGTGATTTAGTAAAATTAATAAGAAAAAATGTATATTTAATTCATATGGTGAAGACAGAGTGTTTTATTTTTTATATTTGATTATTAAATTTCTGTATATCAGGCTATTTTTAGTAGGCTAAATTGTTTATGTCATTTGTATCTGTCATTCTCTTTTGTTTGTAATTTTCTTCTTTTTTTATTGTATTACTGACTGTTTCAACTCACTGTTATTTGTTGACAGTGAATCAGCTCTGAACAGATTAAGGGTTTGGGGGTCATCTTGGGTTTTTCATCAACACTCTGACAGGGGCCCCCAGAAGTCTAGGACCGGCACTGCTGATAACTGGAACATAAAGATCTTTTCACAGAAAGACCTGTGAAAAAAAAAACTCATGGCAACCCCTACCTGAACGATCTCATTGCTCCACACGCTGGTGTCCAGTTTCAGACTTTGCACTTTCGACACCATTGTGCCAAGACTTCGATGCTGGCCTGCAGGCAAACAGAACAAAAGGGGCACCACATCACTCTCCACGCAACATTCATTCAGTTTGTCCCAAAAGACTTCCTGATATGGTGCCTCTGAGCCACATTTAGGCACGGAGGACCTCATATGAACTCTCAAATGAGCTTAGAAACTCTTAGCACCATCTGTATCAACCAAGACACTGCCGAATAGTCACTATTTGGATAATGCAAAAGATCTCACACCAACTGTTTTAATGAATTTCTAGTCTAATTCAGCAGAATTCACTGTGCTTTATAAATTTAAACTAGAAAAGCCATCAAGCTGATAATACACCCAGTCTTTACACCACCACATCGGTCACACACACACACACACACACCTGCGCAATTCTTGCAGATGACCACACAGAGATTAATGGATGCCCAGTCTGGATTGATGGCTTTGCAGTCTGCGCAGATCTTGTTGGACCTGTTGGACCAGATCTTCTCTGCCACCTCATAATCAGATAGTGTTTCTGCTATAGATTCCTGCAGGGCCTCCATCCAGTCCCTCTTCTCTCGCTCCGACTCTGCCGTAAAGCTGCAAAGGTGCACAAAACCCTCTTAATGCTCTGCCTTCGTGGATCCTATTAATTGCCTCTAGTCTGGCATGGTTACTTTGTGGGAACACACCTCTGAATGACTTCTCTGCTTTCTTTAAGTGTGCAGTTAAATTTGACCGATCAAAATTGATTTGATTTCAATAACGTCTATGTTCTATTCATCAAAGAATCCTGGGGAAAAAATGTATCACTGTTTCCACAAAAATATTGAGAAGAACAGCTGTTTTCTATGGAAGCTTGTTTCTGACCATGAAACAAAAAATAAAGATAATTGCTGGCTTTTTTTCTCAGAATTGCGAGTTATAAAGTCAGAATTGCGAGATATAAAGTGAAACAGACTAATGTGAAACAATAATTATTACAATATAAAATAACTGTTTTCTATTTTAATATATTTTAAAATGTAATGTATTCCTGTGATGGCAAAGCTGAATTTTCAGCATCATTACTCCAGTCTTCAGTGTCACATGATCCTTCAGAAATCATTCTAATATGCTGATTTGATGTTCAAGAAACATTTATATCACTTTAGTAAAAATATCTAAATCAAGATATATTTAGAGAATCAAAACTGTGCATTATAATATGACTTTTTTATTATATGACATTAAGTTTATTTTGCGAACCACATTTGCGAGCCAATTGATTTTTTCATGTTTTAAACTAAGGGTTAAGAAAAAGAAACTTAATGCAAGATAAATGAAATGGAAACTAGACAAATTACTGCTTAAACAATGTTTTTGCTGTGTTGGAAATTACTTGAGAGGGTAAACACGTACAAGCTACTTAACAGAGGCATAGCGTGACTGTTCTAAAGAGCGTTTACCTGAAGGTTTTATAAGGTGTAATGAGATCAAAGCTCTTGCCCTTCCCATCACGAATTGTAGCTCCTCTGGCCTCAATTACAGTAATTCCAATCCCATTTTTAAAGCACTGTAAAACACATATCACTAAGGGTCAGCCTTAATGTAAGAATTAGTAATCAAACCTCCATGATGCTAATCATTTTTTAATGCATTGTACATAAGCTATAAGAAGTTCAGAATACTTTTAAAACACTCAAATTGCGTCATGCTGAGAGAAGAAAGAGGTAAAGTAAATCACTGGTACTAAATCTAGAGTAGTATGGCTATAACACGATTAACTATAACGTGATTAACTAATCACCTGCTCATTCTTGTACAACCAGATCTGCTCCATTATAATGGCAGTGTAGATCTTTGACTTGGTTCCTTTGAGCTCCAGGAAGCCGCTCTTTTGGCAGTGACTGCCAGGGCCAAAACGTGGACGGCCAAAAACCAGCTGCTCTTTGACCCGCTCCTGCAACGTGCTGCACCATTTGCTCCTCTGGACTACAAGACATAAAAAAGAATCATAAAGGTTTCTTTTGCCTTAGTTACATTTCAAATAAGCAGTAAAACACTTTCCTAAAAATCCATTCCAATTCTACATTTATATCAGCCATAAAAAAGATGGTCCCACTTTATATTAAGTGTATTTAACTACAATGTACTAACATATAAAAGGGTGGTTGATTATGATTTCACTTTTTTAACTTTAGTTAGTGTGTAATGTTGCTGTTTGAGCATAAACAACGTCTGCAAAGTTACGACGCTCAAAGTTCAATGCAAAGGGAGATATTTTCTTTTACAGAATTCTCGGTTTAAGAACTACAACAAACAGCTGGTAGCGACTACAACGAGCTTCTTCCTGGGATAGTGACATCACTAACCCTAAAATTAACATACACCCCACCCCCAAGAACACGCAACAAAGGGGGTGAGGCCATGTTGGGCTGCTTTAGAGAAGAGGAAGAGTTGTTGTAGTAGAGTGTTGTTGCCATGCCGTCATTTTACACCGGACTGCTTTACAAACGAGGGTCAATTCAATGCTGGATTTGACCTCCACAGCAACTACATAAATTTATCCACTAACCATTCAGAAACATCCAGTTTCATTCTAAAGTTGTAACTTCTTCCTGAGTCTCTCCATCAGTGTCGACTCCGATTTGAACAATGTAAGGCTGAACACCGTTACTGATGATCTTCATTTTGGCTGTGTGAGATTCTCCAGCTTTGTTGTTGTTGAGCAACCGAAGCGCGAGCTGTTAAAGCTCTGCCCTCTTTTGGAAAGGGGGCCGGGAGCAGCAGCTCATTTGCATTTAAAGGGACACACGTCATGTTTTTGCTCACACCCAAATAGGGGCAAATCTGACAAGCTATAATAAATGATCTGTGGGGTATTTTGAGCTGAAACTTTAGAGACACATTCAGAGACTTATATTACATCTTGTAAAAGGGGCATTATAGGTCCCCTTTAAATGTATTATTTGTTACAATGCACTTATTGTGTACATACATGTTTTTACATTGTACTAATATTTTAAAAAATACCTGCATGTAATTAGAGCTGTAGTTCATTTCTGTAATTATATCTATTAGTACACTGTTGACCCTTCCCATAGTCCTTAACCAACCCTTAAACCTACCTATACCACCAAACCTGTCCCTAACCTTACCCGTATCCCACCACTAAAAGTGTATTTGCAATACAATAAGTACATCGTACTCACTTTATGTAAGTACATAGTAGTTAAGGACACCTAATATAAAGTGTGACCAAAAAGATTACAAGAATATTTCCAAACATATTTTTTGCAAACAAGTATTTCTGTATCTCAAGCAACAGAGCGTGGCATTAGCAACAGCAAGGTCATGGGTTCGATTTCCAGGAAATGCATGAACTGAATACCTTGAATCACTAAAGTAAGTCACTAAAAAGCATCTGCCAAATACATAGAAAAAGGAAGTTAACTGCTAAAAACGCTGCGCTTACCATCATTATCAGCTCGGAACACAAATGTCCTGTGACTTGTCACAACTTCAAATTTATTGTCTTTGGCTACACGGGCCATCTGTATGGCAGCTAAGGGAATCACACCTTTGGGATAAGCATCCTGGGAGAAAGAGACCATTTGTGTTAAGAATCACAGTGTACCGACATATGTGACGTCTGCAGAAAAACACAATGGAATGTAGGAATTGTTTATATTCTGAAGGTCTTAAAGGGGTCATATATCATGATAAATCAGTTGATTGTACTGAAAGCATGCTGTACTGTAACAGTAGGAACACAAAATATTCTATGATTTGAAACTAACTTGCAAGCTATAAATGATTAAACAGTGTAACATAACTTTTCCCAGACAGGCTGAGCTGAAAGGTTCAACACGCAAGTGAATTTGGTTGTTGATCAGCACCATCTATTGTTCTGGCAATTTGCTTTTCATTCATCTCAATGAATATAGGTTTCTCTCTTGGTGTAAATAGACCATTCGTCATCAATTCATTCAGCTTTCCTGTTCTGCGTTTGGTGTGAAAGGGCCTTTACATGTCAACAACATCCATTCAGTGTTGTTCAGCTGTTTAACTCACTATTCAATGTTCAGGACGGAGTAAGGGTGGTTAAAAACTATATTTGACAGTAAACCTTTATGCAAAGACTGGGTTTATATCAAAGCAATTCAGAGGGTGGAAAAACTACACTGCCGTTCAAAGTTTGGGGTCAGATTTTTTAAAGAAATTAATACTTTTATTCATTGATGAAGCATTAAATTGATCAAAAGTCACAGTGCAGACATTTATAATGGTATAAAAGATTTATATTACTTCAAATAAATGTTTTCTGTATTTTGGATCAAATAAATGCAGACTTGGTGACCTTATGAGACTTTTACACAATAATGTATGTGTAAAAACCTTGAGATTAAAAGTGCATAAAGGAAAAAATACTGATTGATGTATGATATGATCCCTTTAATAATATTGTCATGATGGCATTGAGTGTGTTCACATGCAATCATACCTTTTCACTACCATAGTACATCAAGTTCTTCCCATCAAACTTCACATATCGTTTCTGGAACACATAGTTTCTATAATAGAGGAAGAAATATGATGTCAAAGAAAAACAACTACATTACAAAGGTCACATGTAAGCACATGTAATATAGTGCTGTTTGTAGTGTCTGAAATAGTTTAAGGAGGAAGTGAATCTAGACACTGGAAGATGTCAAGCAGAGGACAGGAACAAACAGCAGGAGACACAACACGTGAAGTGATGACAAACCGGCCAGAGAGGACAGACAGGGAGCAGAAACAGCCATTGAGGAGCGTGCAGGAGACGCAGAGATGAGAGGAGAGCAGCAGCCCCGATGGGGCGTACCCTTGAGGAGAGAGCTTGTCCAACCAGCCGCTGAGGATAGGTGCCATCCGCTCGGACAACGAGGTGAAGCTGGCGTAGGGAGAGATGATGTCCTCATCTGCTTCATTGGAGCAGAGGTTATGAGGGAGGGAGAACGAGTGTGAGGCTGGTGTGGGTTCACCCACAGTGCAGTAGCCTGGAGAATCAAGACGCTTGAGCCACGAGTGATTGTTCTGCCTGTGGGAGGAGGAGGAGGTTTAAAATACACGTATATATATATATATACACTAAATATTGATATTACAATGCAAAAAAAAAAAAAACTCTTAAAACGGGTTCATATTCCACTAAAAATATGTAAACATCCTTAAAAAAGCTAAATAATGAGAAGCAAAAATGCATTAGATATTAAGACTTGTTTTCAGTAAATATTTATTTATTTATCATTTAACGCCATACTAGCATCAAAGGTTATATTCATGGCAGACTCATTAATCAATAATCAGAATTGTTACATTTAGAGTAATAAAATGCACAATACTCATAATAAAAATAATGTTTTGAATTAATTGTATACAATATTATCTCTACAAACAAATAAAACTAATTAAAAAATAACAACAACAATAATACCAATAATAATAATACCAGTTATATAAAATATTTCAATTTGATTTTCAATGAAAATTGTAATATTTTCCCAGAAGAAACCTTTTAAAATGTCCATTATTATACTTTCTGAATAAGAATGTTGCCTAATATCATTTAATGCAGGACATTATGATAAAATATGCTTTGTAGTCAAGGAAGACTTACAAAACTCACATAAATCTTCCCCTTTTAATAAATATACATGGATTGTGTGACCAATTCGACATACAGTCTGATCATTTCTGTTTTCAAAATGAATGTTTTGGCTTCACTTCATATAATAATTTGTTATGGCCACATTCATCCCATTTCATTTGCCACTCTTTAGAAATATACAAACTCAGTATGGGTTTAACATCAGATGCTGATATTTGACATTCAGTCACTCTCAGCTGAAGAGCTTCCTCAGCAGCTTTATCTACCAGTTCATTCCAAGCCAGTCCCATATGGCCCAGTATCCAACAAAAAACAATAATAAAACCATGCTTCTTTAAATAGTCCACTTTTCCTATTATACTGACTGACTATAGGATCTTCAGTCTTCAGGGATTTGAATGCTTGTAGACAAGATTTACAGTCTGTACATATAAAAAAAGTTGCTGTTGAGGAAAATAAACTTCAAGATACATTTTCAAAAAACATTAAAATTACTATTAGTAGTAGTAGTAGTAGTAGTAGTAGTAGTATTGAGGAAAAATAAGTAAGTTCAAGAAACAATTTCTAAAAATTATTATTATTATTATTATATTTCCAATTAATTATTTATATTTCAGTCTGTTCCTCAAACATAGCTATAGCTATCATATATTATATTCAGATTTGAAATATAGCACATGAGCCATACAGACTCATTTTCTGCTGAGTTTTTTTATTCATACGGTAATATGGGGACTTCCCCATTTTCATTTTATAGACAAGAGCAGCTGGGAGATTCAGCTAAACTGCTCTGTTTGCATTTCACGGAAGAAAGTAAGTTATAGGGTTTGGAATGACATGAGGGTGTGTAACTGATGACAGAATTCAAATTTTCGGGTAAATTGTTCCTTTAAAGCTATCTGAAGCATTCTCATTTATGTTTTAATCACATTACGGAGATCGCTTTGCTAAATCATGCTTACTAAGGAACCGTCATGACTTAAAAGGGATACTGCACCCAAAAAATGAAAATTCTCTCATAATTTATTCACTTTCATGCTGTCCCAGATGTATATGAGATGTATACGGCTTTACTGTAGCTCAGTGGTTAGAGCATGGCACTAGCAATGCCAAGGTCATGGGTTCGATCCCAGGGATTGCACATACTCTGATACAAATGTATAGTATAATGCAATGTAAGTCGCTTTGGATAAAAGCGTCTGCCAAATGCATAAATGTAAAATGTAAATGTAATATGACTTTCTTCAAATGAACACAAATGAGGATTTTAAGACACTAAACGGCCACACAAAGTGAACACGATGGAAATCTACACGACCCCAGGGGATGAATCAATGTCTTCTGAAGCAAAAAAAATAGGTGTGCGTGAGAAAAATCCTAAAAACCAACTGTCAGTATCCCTTTAAGGCATTAATGTTAATCTGTTTCATAAAATAAAAATAAAAAAATAAAATCTATCTTTGCCTCACAGATCCAAACACTTAAACCTCATAAATTCTATGATAGACAACAGAGGCTGAAGACACTAGAGCTCAAACAAGTAAACATACTGATTCCACTTTATCCTAGATAGCAATGTTTTCTGCGTCACTATGCAATTAACAACTGGATATAACACTGTGAGCATACCAAACATTCTGCTGGCTTTTGCGGAAGAAGTCAATTTGAACTCTCATGGAAATACTTGGACTTACCCATGATCTCTTGTTTTATCCTCTTTATTTGTTGTCTTTTCCTCAGTTTTGGTCCTCTCGGCCTAAACATGTTCAACCACAAATAAATGACACCTATTTGAGTACATAAAGTAAAAATTCACTCTAAAATAAAGTTTGCTCACTTCAAGTCTCTCACCTCTGAATGTTGATATTGTCGCTTGCTGTGGAAAACAGTTTCACAGTACGGGTTGATCATTTCATCTTCGTCCTCAGCAGATGCTGTGCCAGTTGAACAGAAAATAGAAGGATAAGATACAAACATTAAGATTAAAATATCTCTTACACAAAAGCATCGATTCACTTCAGAAGGCCTTTATTAACCCCCCGGAGCCGCGTGGAGTATGTTTTGTGATTGATGGATGTACTTTTTTGGGATTCAAAATCTCATCCTCCATTCACTCCCATTATAAAGCTTGGAAGAGCCAGGATATTTTTTAATATAACTCTCATTGTGTTTGGCTGAAAGAAGATAGTCATATACACCTAGGACGGCTTGAGGGTGAGTAAATCATGGTGTACTTTCATTTTTGGGTGAGCTATCCCTTTAAGTACTATAGTGCATCTCTGCAGCAGATTGACATGTTCTTGCTGTGAGATGTTAATCCACTCTTCCAGAATAATTCGCGTTCTGGAGCCAGAGCCTGTTCTCGGCCAGGCAAACTGGAGCCTATGGCGAACTGGCCGTTTGTTTCCACAGACTTGAGGAATGAACGGTGACGTAATGCTGCTATGTGTTGTTTACGTGACTATAACCAGTCTAAAAAAAACATTGCGTATCCCGGTGTTTGTGCAAGCACTGCGGCACTTCTGTTTTGCTGTTCTCAGTACAGAGATGATTCTAGCGAAAAGGCAGCTCCAATAAACCGCTGGAAATCTCATCTGTCCTTTTCAGTGATAAATAGAAACTGTTGATTCACCTGCTCTCTCGCATGGCGAGTGTCTCCTGTGTGCGTAGTTTTATATATTTAGAAATAAAGAGCAGCGTAGTGCAACGTTATTACAGTGCTCAACGAGACAGCGTCAGCATTTCTCCGCCCCCCCCATTCCCCATTC
The DNA here is from genome assembly GCA_003731715.1 of Anabarilius grahami. Taxonomy (NCBI): domain Eukaryota; kingdom Metazoa; phylum Chordata; class Actinopteri; order Cypriniformes; family Xenocyprididae; genus Anabarilius; species Anabarilius grahami. The sequence continues at coordinate 1,730,216 of RJVU01035834.1, forward strand.
GAGAGTTCAAGTTTTTAGGGCCGGAGTTGAACCAATCTTTCCGGCCCGGTATATAGACCTTATTTGCAGCAGCAACATCTATAACATTTTTAACAGGAATGAAAGCGAGGCTGTGAGGGATGGACATACAACTCTTCAGTGGGTTGTACTGCTATTTAATGTGTTTTTGGATTGATCTGCTGACGAAACACTGTAAAATAATCTTTTCCAAGAAACTTTAGACAACTCCAGACAACATGCTTATAATTTTCCAGCTGTGGAAAATGATAAGTGATCTAGGAGCGTTATACAGCTCTTTACAGCGGATGCAATTGAAAACACGGTAAGTCTATCCCTCACAGCCTCGGTTTTATACCTGTCATGGCGCTGCTCTGAATAAGGTCTATTATACCAAATTTTGTGACCCACCGAATTATGTGACCATACACATAATGTAGTGATGGTAGGGTTAAGATTAGGATTGGGATTAGGATTAGTTTAATACAGCAACTACTTTGATCACATAATTTAGTGGTCAAACAATTCGGCACAACACCGGAACCCCCTTTTCTGCAGTGGAAATTCGCGGAATGGTTCGAGAACGGACACAAGCCAGGAACCCGCACTAGAACCATGTTTTTGAAAAAGGCTTGAAACAACAATATATATAGAGAGAGAGAGGGAGAGAGGGAGAGATTTTCACACAAATCTATTCTATAGCATCATTCACTTTCATTGTTCAGAAAAAAACACATGTAAGAAAGTTATACATTTAAGAAATAAATTTCAGGTAAGCAAATCATAAAACTTTGTGTGTTAATAAACCTACCAGATGTTCTTTTGGGTGTTTCAGTTGAGTTGGACTTTTCTAAAGTGCTATAGGATGAGAAAGATTAGTTAGTTTTGGAGGGATAGTCATAAGGATCAAAATCCAGCAGAATCTTTGAAAGTAAATGGTATGGTATGCTGGTATGCTGGTATGCTCAGCAATAACAACAGGTCTCATTCACTAATAATTGCGTACACTATTCGTATTTATATGCACGTTTGAAATTCTCATGAAAATTTTCCGCCTAATTTGTGCATACCTGTTAACTTCGTTCTAATGTTGATGAATTTTGAGTATTCTAAATGAGAGATCGTGTGCCCGAGGTAAGTAATTTACATAAAACATGCCCAAACCATGTCCATATAAGGGCATTCTGCACACTCTTTTCTTTCGTCACTCTCAGCAAACATGGGAGAACGTGCAATATATATATATATAGTTGCTAGTGGTTTTCCAAAGTTACTAGCCACTCAGCATTTTCACTGGCCACAATTTTGACATTGATACCATGGGGAAAAACTGCCATATAGATATTTTTAATATTATCTGATCATTTAGCAGCAGGTATATTAGGCTGCTGTCGCTTTAAGAGCTGACGCACGGATCCATTATACTGTTACACATGCATTTTCTTTCTCAACTGTTTACGTTCACTTAAAACAACTGACTGTGTTTATGTGAATACTCGCCAAGATCGGAATTTTGACATTATTTTGTGTGTATTTGACTGTTTAAGCACAATAAGAAGCAAAAAATAACTACATTTAGTACTGAGAGGCAGCTTTATGTGTGCGCACTTTGGGTGTGAGAACAAAATCTGCGGGAATTAGTAAAATTATGCGTAATACGCGCAATCCCATGCTGAAATTCAAGCCCTGTAACACCAACAATATTCATCCGGAGCGAATGAGATGAGTGATTGAGGGGAAGAGGGTTTGTGTGTCAAGTCACTGTCGGAGAGATGAGAGAGAGAGAAAGAGCAGTATTGTTTATCTATTCTGCAGAAAATGAAAATTGGAAGCGTTTCAGATATTTAAGTATCTATATGTATCAAAAAAACTATATTTTTGACAACACTACATTGCACTTAGTTTATTATTTCAGATTCCTTTTTAAAAGACTACAACTGAAAACTGTATATTACATATAATATTCAACCCGCCAAAGTGGCTAGTAGGAGTGACCACTGCTGAAATAGACCCGCATTTGGTCAAGCCCTGTATGACAAAATACATTTAAGATTATGTTTATGAGGCTACCAAGAGTATGATATTTTTATGTGTACAAGAGGTTTCAGTTGCTTTCCTGTAGCTCAGTGGTTAGAGCGTGGCACTAGCAATGTCAAGGTCATGGGTTCGATCCCAGGGATTGCACATACACAGATACAAATGTATAGTATAATGCAATGTAAGTCGCTTTGGATAAAAGCGTCTGCCAAATGCATAAATGTAAAAGTAAATGTTTTGTAAATTTAAAATAAATTTTAGAATTATTGATGAATCATGATTTGTTCGTAAAAATGTTCGTACCGTTTGTGTGTACGCATGCTTAGTGAAAGAGACCCAGTGTCATTGCAATGAAAATGTAACAGTTTACCTATGTTTTTCAGTGGACGGGCTGACCTCCTGGCGTGGAGGGGGAACGGGTGCAGAATGACTCCAAAACACACGTGGAGTGCTTGGTAAAGTGCCACAGTAGATTTCATTAGAGACCATCTCTATCCCTGAGCAGGGAGGACTTGGAGGTGAACCAGGTGTGTTGGTGAAGGGAGAGCACTGATAACTAGAGGGGGAGTCAGGTGGGGTGCAGAGGGGTGGGGTGCTGAGACGCTCCTGGTCCGACATTCTCCTGAAGGTGGAGGGAGGAATTCCTCGATTTAACCTAGGTGGCACTGGGGGTAACAGTCCACCAGTCTCTAGGGCTGAAGTGGTATTACTCAGACCTGGTTCACAATGGACCTTTTTAGATTCAGTATATGTTTCAACAGTGTCTGTACTGGATGCAAAAGACGATGAATCTTCTGCAACTATTAGAAGGTGATCCTGAGATGACTTTTGGCGAGGATGCGCTTCGTTTTTTGTTGGTAAAGAAAATTTCTCTGCTCTTAGCTTGTGGAAGACAGTTCTTGGTTTTGGTACCGGCTTTTCAACACTAGTGCTACGCTCGGAGAATGAGCGCTTCACTTGTGCACAAAGATTCGGGGCAGAGCTGTTACGTAAGGTTTCTAAAGAGGTGCCGGGATGTCTTGAAGGAGAAACATTGACAGGGGTCACCTCGTGAATAGCAGACTCTGAATTACAGCGATCTAGCAAGGGCTCTTGCCCTTGATGTTGACAGATCAGCTGAATGTGCTCGACCAGTTTGAGGATACGCTTCCTGTGGCCGGTGGCAGTGACTCCCACCCTGTTCAGAGCAGCATTGTCCACATGACAGAAGTCTCGGGCGAGGAGAAAGCCTGCCTGACGGAAGTGATCCAGATACCTCTCGAGGTGGATGGAAGCCAACAGGTCCTCTGCATCTGAGCATGGACCGATTGTTGCCATAGTGTGCATGGGTGCTGTTTAGGCTGCATTCAAAACAGCAGCAATTCCAGCCAAGAGCAGCAGACGACACCAGTCCTTCATCTGAGAAAACAAACAGAGACCATAAGTTAACGGTTCATTGGAAAAAGACCTCTTTAACCCACCAAGAATTTGATCTACCCTCATTGTAGTACACTAATAATATGTCAAATACATTCAATAGAGACTATATTTTTACATAATAATAATAATAATACATAAATAACAAATTAAATATATATACAGTACTGGTCAAAAGTTTGGAAGCATTAGTATTTTTTATGTTTTTGAAAGAAGTCTCTTCTGCTCATCAAGCCTGCATTTATTTGATCAAAAATACATTAAAAAACAGTAATATTGTGAAATGTTATTACAATTTAAAATAATGGTTTTCTAATTTAATAAACGTTAAAATATAATTTATTTCTGTGATGCAAAGCTGAATTTTCATCAGTCATAAATCCAGTCTTCAGTGTCACATGATCCTTCAGAAATCATTCTAATATGATGATTTACTACTCAGTTATTATCAATGTTGGAAACAGTTGTGCTTTTTTCAGGATTTGTTGATTGATAAATAAAAAGTTTAAAAAGAACAGCATTTATTCAAAATAGAAATCTTGTCTAACAATATAAGTCTTTACTATCACTTTTTATCAATTTAACACATCCTTGCTGAATAAAAGTATTCATTTATTTCAAGAAAAAAAAGCAAGAAAAAAAGATTACTGACTCCAAACTTTTGAATGGTAGTGTATATTGTTACAAAATATTTTATATTTTTAACTTTTTTAGTTATCAAAGAATCTTGAAAAAAAGTTTCACGTTATAAAAAAATATTAAGCAGCACAACTGTTTCCAACATTGATAAATCAGCACATTAGAATGATTTCTGAAGGATTATGTGACACTGAAGACTGGAGTAATGATGCTGAAAATTTTCTGTATTTTTGCTCAAATAAATGCAGGCTTGATAAGCATAAGAAACTTCTTTCAAAAACATAAAAAAATTATAATGTTTCCAAACTTTTGACCGGTACTGTATATTGTTATTGTTTATTTATCATTACTATTATTACTATAGAAGTATTAGTAGTAGTAGTATAATGCATAATAAAATTAATAACGCACAACCATCAATAACCAATAAATAACCACAATAACCAAAAAATTCATAATAAAACGAACATATATCGGCCAATACCTATATTGTGGCCGATATATGTTCATTTTTAATGTTATCGTTATCGGCCTCATGAGAAAATTTAGCAGATATATTAAAGCCGATAAATAATGGATTATTTCCTTCAACTGAGACACTTGTTCAGATGCGCTGTTCACCATGATGGTTTTGAATTGCTTGAAACTCGATTGAAATCACTTCAAAAAGAAAAATACAGTTAAGTGCAACATGTACAGCACAAGTCTGTCATACAGACAACATAAAATTATAATGGAGAACATTATAATTGTTTGCTTGGGACATGGCTTTTAATAGTGAGGCTTTTGTTTTTGTAATCAGGCTCTCAAAAATTATATAAAAATTTGGATTTAGATTTATCGGCCAATATATCGGTTATCGGCTTTCAAATATAAAGAATTATCGGTTATCGGTATCGGCCAAAATTTTCATATTGCTGCATTCCCTAATGATAATGATAATAATAATAACAATAAAACCATGTATTTGTTTTTATTATTATTATACTAGCATTGCGCCAAAATGCAAAGGCAACAGGTAATTTCAATCTTACAAAACTAAATGTGTAATGTCCACCTCTAAAAGACATAGTTGCAGATAGTTTAATGGTCTTTTATGACAAAGAGCATATTTAGAGGACAGAGACTGAATCACCCTGACATTTCCAGATGAAGCCATGACCCCGCTCACAGACTCTTAAAACCACTGAGTTGGAACAAAAAAGTCAGTGACTGAATCAAAAACTAATCTTTGTACCATTTGAAAATGAGCATTCAGTGTCAAAACACATGGGAATATTGCAGAGTTGCACATCATGATAAGCTGTAACAGAGAGCATACACAAGGAATGACAATACAGTCATATTTCTTATACTATTTTTAGAAGCCTCCATTCATTGAGCTGTTGAAAATGTGGTCCACATGAGGGAACTAGCAACAGTCGAGAAAACAGAGACTCCACCAGGGTGGGCCTGGGAGAAAAACCACATGGGTGGGGCAAAGCTTGTTCGGCAGGGATGGCATAACTTTGGGAGTGAGACCGAGAGAATGCTTTCTATAAACATTTCTGACTGCGCGTCCTATAGAGTAACATCACTCGAGAACAGTGGCCTACGAGGAATCTCAAGGCTACGAGTGGCATACGGCCAAACCCAGAAACAGAGAGCCGCTACATTTCATGACCTCAAGGCGGAGCCTGATGGGTGGGTGTGATGATTGGATAAACTCTCATCACAGGGTGTACAAATCCACAAAGGATTCACACTGTTCTTTCTCAAGGACATCTCAATAGGAGGTACGTACGGTGCCGCTTTCTATTTGTGGCAGAAATGAATCAATCATAATCACTCCACCGCAATTATAAAGCACAATAAAAGTCAGAAACGTGTTAAAAAAGCCTTGATAATGTCAGCAGGGTCTGTTTCACTCAACAACCGAGTCTGAGTAGAAAAGCAGACATTAGAAGGCTGTTAAAAAAGGTTGATGAGTCATATCCTCGTCTTCCTTTGTCTGGACTCTGGATGCTAACCTTTGGCTCTGGCACTCTGATTCACCGGATCCCACGGTGAGGGGGGAGGCAGGAAGCTTGTGAGGAGGACTGATAAAGTGTGACCTGAGGAAAAGAGAGAAATGGGTCTGGGTGTTTTCTTTTTCCCCTAGCAGCAATGCAGAAAAAACTCCCTTCAGCAAGACTGTCATCATGAAACCAACCAGTGGCAAAACATCTGCAATTTATTCAGCCCAAATCCCTTAATCTACAGACTCCACTCAAATTTGTTCTGTAGAGAATTTCAGTCTTAACTAGAGCTGCACGATTAATCGTAAAAAGACTGCGATCTCGATTCAAACACCCACGCGTTCTTATTTTATTAATGACAACGATTCGTCCTTGTCTATTAAACATTTGACAAAATCGTGGCCGAATTTTGACTCCCTGCCAAATTTTACCCCCCTTCATTGAAGTTGCTACCTGATTTCCTAATCCAATACTGGCCGGGACTGGCTGGGGTGTAATAATTCAGCGGGGGTCCGAATTCGGCACAACACCGGAACATTCAAATCTGTGTTTGTGCTGCCGCTCTGAGCCAGAGAGAGCAGTTTTGAACTACACAGTAGTCATTTCTGTGTTACAAATACTCAAATTATCACAGAAGTACTGAGATAAAAATTTAAAGTTAGGATATAAACACTGATGTCTATGATAGCAATCAAAATAGAGCAAAACCACCTTTTGAAACTAACTTGCAGCTTCAAATAACGGTCGTGTCAATTACATCTTACGCCACCAGTTGGCGACAAGTGACTGTTAAAAATGTATTTGTCATTGAATCATTCATTCAAAAGATTCATTCAAAAACACTGATTCCAGTAATGAAACAATAATTTTTTAACAAGTCATTGAATTAATTCACAACCATTTTTTTAATAATTCATTCAAATTAATTAAAAAAATTCCCAGCAATTAATATTTTATCAGATCCTCTAGTAAATTACATGTTATTTTGTTTGGTTGTAGATTATATTCAGAATCGTGGGAGAATCGTGATCTCTATTTGAAACCAAAAAAATCTTGATTTTCATTTTATCCGGAATCATGCAGCTATGGTCTAACTATGCTGTCTGTTTTCGTTCTTTGTAAGTGTTTAAATTTATAATGAGAGTTTGAAAATCTTATTCAAAAATGTAACCGGCAGTGATGTCATCGTAATATTTGCCTACAGAATTGCAACTTGTCTTATCTCTTGAAGATTATGAAGATTCTTGTGTGAAGCCAAATAAAAAGACGCGTGTTGTTGAGTGTCGTGAAATTGGCTCTGGTGCGGCATTTTATTTACACTACCGTTCCAAAGTCTGTGATCAGTAAGATTTTTTTTTTATTATTATTCAGCAAGAATGCATTCAATTGATCAAAACTTAGATAAGACATTTATAATGTTACAAAACTTCATCAAAGAATTCTGAAAAACAAATGTCAGTTTCCTCAAACTGTTTTCAGCATTAATAATAATCAGAAATGTTTCTTGAGCAGCAAATCAGCATATTAGAATGATTTCTGAAGGATCACGTGACACTGAAGACTGGAGATGCTGAAAATTTAGCTTTGCATCACAGGAATATATTACTTTTTAATGATGCTGGAAATTCAGCTTTGCCATCTTTACATTTCAAAATATATTAAATTAGAAATTGTAATAATATTTCTCAATATTACTGTATTTATCAAATAAATGTGGTCTAAGTGAGCATAAATAAAAATATTTTAAAAATCTCATAGACTCCAACCTTTTGAACAGTAGCGTACAGTGAACCAACACTTAAAACTCAAGCTTGCACTATTGGAAGCAGTGGCATTTCCTTCATTTCATTTAGGATTTGCCACACTTAACGCAGCACACATGGTTCAAAATTAATATCAATTGACTGTAAATGCAACAAACACATCTACCCATTTTCCAGCTGCATTTCTCAACCCCACAAAATAGCTGTATTTGCAAATTTTTGGAGCGACATCAAACAACCACAATGCCACATTATTACGCCACATTTTATTGGGTTGACATGCAGGCTCCCAGTGTTTGTTTAGCTTGCAACCGCATGTACAGTAGTGTGGTCAAAACAGGGACTATTTTGCAAGGGGAAAAAAAGGAAGCCACAATTTCTGTCTTGAAAGTATACAGTGCATTAGACAACTGTTTGTTACTCAACAGATGGCACAGAAAACCTTAGACGATTAAATGGTCTAAAAAAATTCTATAGGCTTTTAAGAGTCAGGAGTGATCACAATATAATTTTTTGACTTAGGCCATCAAGTATCCCAAACACCCTACAGTATGCGTCCATGACAGAAAACACTGTCATGGATGCAGAGGAACAACGCACTATAAATGGGGTAGTGTTTGTCTAAAGACTGCATTCCCTCCACGCTGTGACCTGAGGATGCCGGGGGAAGGGTCACTTGCAGATAAGAAAGGTCTGAGACGGTCTCAGGCAGGCCTGTTCTTGTATATGAAGGTCTAGAAATAATGGTAAGGCAACCAGCAGGACACCAGAAGCATATCATTCCAGCAGCACCGTATCTGTATCTTCCAATCATCCTCCACATCTAGACTGAGCCGGCAAACACAAGGCAAGATGGCCACCATCTCAAACAACAATCAACATGTATTTTGCTGGGAAAACTGTGCCCTGCTCTGCTCTGTCCGCCCCGCCCTAACTATATTTATCTTGATGGCCGATCTGGGTTTTCTGCGAACTACTGAATACACAGGATACAGCTGTCCCTCAAACAAAACCCTCCTCCTCTCTCCCGCGCTAGAGGAAAAGAGAGAATGTGCATGATACAAAGATGAACTGCGATCATTGCAGCCATCTAAAACCATAAGAAGGGTCAATGATCTCATGATAATGTCAACAGGGTCTGTATTTGAAATGGTTACATACAAAATCTGAGGTAAAATTACATGATTTTGTTTTCTGCTCCAGATACACTTTTCAAAATTGTAACATTAACATGACAGTTATTTAAACATAGCCTTTGTAAAAAAAAAAAAAAAATTTGCCCCTATTTGGGTGTGAGCAAAAACACGATGTGTGTCCCTTTGAATGCAAATGAGCTGCTGCTCCCGTCCCACTTTCCAAAAGAGGGCGGAGCTTTAACAGCTCACGCTTCGGTTGTTCAACAACAACAAAGCTGGAGAATCTCACGCAGCCAAAATGAAGATCATCAGTTACAGTGCTCAGCCTTCAAACAGGAGTCGGACACTGATGGAGAGACTCAGGAAGAAGTTACAACTCTTAGAATGAAACTGGATGTTTCTGAATGGTTAGTGAATAAATTTTTGTAGTTGCTGTGGAGTTGATTCAACTCATCGACTAGCATGTGCCGTCATGTTAATCTTTTGTGCAAATCCAGCGTTGAATTGACCCTCGTTTGTGAAGCAGTCCGGCGTAAAATGACGGCATGGCAACAACACTCTACTACAACAACACTTCTTCTCTAAAGCAGCCCAACATGGCCTCACCTAGGGCTGGACGATTAATCGAAAAGTAATCGAAACCGAAATTCAGAACCTCTAACTGACATAATTTCACATGTCGGTTATTTCGGTTTTTATATCGAGCTACCGCGCTCGCGCAGCTGCATTGTGGCACAAACTTCAAGACATGAAGATTGCGCGCACAGAGAGGAACGCAGAAACTAGTTGTCACTAAAGAAGCTTAGAAACTCAAAACTTATTATAGCTTATATTTTTCTACTTTTGAGGGAACTATTTACAACCCACAGCTTCAAAATTAATAGACTGACGGTATGACTAATTCACACACGCAATCGCTCTCATTATGTACTGGTACTGAGCTAATTTATCTGTATCTGATTTACAACGAGCAGAAATCTGTAAGAAATGTTACAAACCATAGATAAAATAACTGTTGTGTCAGATCACTCTTTCAATAGGAAAAAGATATCCCACCTTTATCATATTTACAGTACAAACCTTGTCAGTGAACTATGAGGGGAAAAAATAAATAAATAAATAATCGTTCATTAATCGTAATCGAGGTAAAATGTTCAATTAATCGAGGTTTTGATTTTAGGCCATAATCGTCCAGCCCTAGCCTCACCCCCTTTTTTGCATGTTCTTTTATATTTAAATTTTAGGGTTAGTGATGTCACAAACCCGGGAAGAAGCTTGTTGTAGTCCCTACCAGCCATTTGTTGTAGTCCTTAAACAGAAAATTTTTTAAAAGAAAATATCTCCCTTTGCATTGAACTTTGAGCGTCGTAACTTTGCAGATGTTGTTTATGCTCAAACTGCAACATTACACACTAACTAAAGTTAAAAAAGTGAAATCATAATCAAACACACCTTTAACTTAAATTCGTACATCACACAAAACTATTATTTATGGATAGAGTATTGGGAATGCAACTCATTGTCATTTGGACTACTTTAATACTGCTTTATGAAGACATTTTTGCAATAAATAAATGAATATGATTACACTTGTCTGAGTATATTTTTTCTTTATATCGTATGTTTTTTAAAGAAATTGGTTTAGAGGTAGGAAAGGGATTAATTTTTAACATTTTATAATTTTTATACTCTATAAAAGTGGTTATGTTTCGGTTTGGGTGTAGGAATATAAAATCAGATCTATAAAATGTAACTATACAATTATATTTATGATATAAAAGATATATGTCTCTATAGCTGCAAAAACATAATAATGTTTAAGTTTTGGATTTTGCCAATACGTCTATATATTGTACATTTCAGCATCAATCCAAACGTACAAAAAAATGATGTTTTATCTCTTTAAATGTTACGTACTAACATCTACATATAAACAATGAGTCCAGGCTGGTCTCAAAAGAAATTGACTTGAATGAGGCAGAACACCTCAAACCTAGAAAGAGCTTTTACAAATCTACAGACTGTGTCCTTGACATGCTGGTCATGGTCACAGGGATAGCAACAATCACACTGAGTTTACACGTTAAAAAAGCCACTCATTTCAATGAGACAAATGGCTTTGTGATCACACACATTTCCTCTTTTAGAATAGTATTACCAAATGAAGCCAGTGATTATTCATGTTTTTCTTGTAATTAAGTGAGTAAACAAGACTTACACTAGTATATAAACTCATACAGAAACATATAGAAAAATGAGGTGCACATTACCACACAACTGTTCCTTCGCATGAAGTTTTTTGCATGCATTTCACAGATTAAAATTTTTACATTTCAAAGGTGTTAAAAAAGACACCAATTGGACACATACACACTTTATCAATACTTAGAGTGTCCTTTCTGTGATGCTCCATTTTTAAAGAGTTTGTTCAGTAATTAATGACAGAATTTACATTTTTGGTTGAACTAACCCTTTAAGCTCTCTTAAGCTGGTATTTTCGCAACCTAGATTTTTATGTCTGTAGACATTTTGGCGGGTCTCCCAAAAATCTCAAGCAAAACATGTGTTGAATTTAGAATTACTTATGTTGTTCATGCATGTCTTCCCATTTGTATTTATTTATAAGTCCTACTAATGCCAACACTGGTTATGGCAACTCATACAGTACTATACGCCCTGTTTAGGAACAACCTAAAAACTGTGTTTCAATTCCACCCACTCGATTAATAGGAAGTTCATTGGAAAAACAACATAATCTCAAACCATAATGGAATGGAATGAACTAGTTGCCCAGAACTTAATGGATGGAGAAAACATTTCTCTGACAGAATGAGCCCTGAAGGATCTTAGGTTGCTATCTGAACAGCAACCTTTATCAGCAGGAAAATACTATTTGCATTTCAAATGGTGTTTCATAGTCTCCAGAGATTCAAACGGCACCACTTTGGAGATTCTGTACATCTAGGCAGTACATGCAACAGGAAGTGAACACATTAGCACATCAACCAATAAATGGCACAGGCAGACAAACACATAAATCTAATAAAGCCTCGTCTAGTGTAATTGAGACTGCATTGAGAATGCAGTTAACGTTCTGGTGCTCTTCAGTCATTTTTAACCCGAAAAATTTTGTTTTTTAGAATTTTTTACTTTATTGGAATATTGAAACTTGGTAAAGGTTTTGGCACTTGCTATGTGAACACAAAAACAATCATAGACATGATTCGAAAAGGTTAAATGGTCCTGAAAAACATAGTCACACTTGTGCTCCTTTGAGCGCTTTGGAAATGAATGAGAGACGAATTTCATCTAGTGGAAACTTTTGGTACTTCGGCCAAATAAAATCTTACTGAAAGATCATTTTTTGAGATATCAAGCTCAAATTTGGAACACAGCTTGTTTAGATTTATGGCTTTGATTTTCTTGCAGTTTTAGAGTAAAAATGTGTTTTTGAAAATATGTATTTCACAATAAAAATTGAAAATAGTATTTTTGTGCATTTTTCATAAAAATAAACAAAAAATTCTGTAACCTTTTTCAAGTTAACTTTTTTCACTTTAGCAATAATTTGTCAAGTGTGGTCTTTGAAAAGAGATCAAAATTAAGTCTGTGCTCTAAAGCATTCAAAATTTATGACAATGGAAATTTCATTTTCAGGTCTATGCTCAAAAAGTGCATAAATGGATTATAACTACAGCGTAAATATAATTTAGTACTATAAAATCCCCTAAAAATACTAAATATTATACAAAAAACATTATCAAACTAAAATATAGTACATTAATTTCATTAAAATAAAAAAAAGATCATTTTTGACCAACACGCGAAGAGCACCAGAGGGTTAAATGAGTCGACTTGTTTTTATTTTTTTGTTGTTTGCTCTCATTATTTTGCATGATCATTTGTTGTTGTTTTTATTTTCATGAATGAAAAAACATGCTTCGTGACCTGTTGATTGCACTGCTCTATGGGTTGCGATGGAGCCAAAGGAGAAAAACATCTCCAAACATCTTTCCCTCTCATATCCTACTCAAACATCCCTGGGCTTCCAGAACGAACAATTAGTGGAAGCTGTAGAGTCAAAAGCAATTTGTGAAACGCAGGAATCAAGGAGGCTTTTGGGATGCAGTGTGCTGGGGGGGTGTATAAATAACAGTGAAGCACTATTGTGTGACACAATACGTCATTGTTCACAACTGGTGGAGGCCGCGTAGATGAGATGACAGAACACACTTGTGTATTAAAATGCTGGAGCCTTGTTCAAACACATTTCGAGATCTCAGTTCCCTAACTGGATTGAAACCACACTGCTGCAAGATTTCACAGATTTTCACATTTAAATCCTATCAGATCATTTTGTCTGCCTGTGCCATTTATTGGCTAATGTGTTCACTTCCTGTTGCATGTATTGCCTAGATGTACAGAATTTCCAAATCTCATATACGCGGCAGGAATTTAGTTTTTAAACAAAAACACAAATATTGTAGCATGCCAATGCATGCATACATAAAAATTTAAGAAAAAACATTCATGATAAGCTTCCTCTCTCTTTCAAATTTGTTTTATGTATCTATGTTTATTTATTTATTATATTTCTTTAAAATCCAGCCTGTATTGAGGTATATTTGGCATTTGCGACACTGAAGACTGGAGTAATTCAGCTTTGATCACAGGAATAAATTACATTATAAAATATATTCAAATAAAATACTGTTATTTCAAATTTTGTAATACTCCACAATATTACTGATTTTACTGTATTTTGAATTGGTAAACATAAAAACGTCTTTCAAAATCATTAAAAATCTTACCAACCGCAAACTTTTGAATATATTTTATATTAAATATTTATATTTTATATAAATATTATATTATATTATATTATGATATATTGTTATATTATATTATATTATGTTGTATTATATTATGTTATATTATATATGTCATAAAAGTTTTTTTCTGTTATTACAACCCTCTAAAAAAAATAATAATAAANATAAACTGAATGTCTGCAATATTTCAATATTACAGTCGTACAAAATAAAAACACTGGATTAGATTGTACACTTGAAATTAAAAATCACATCTAGAGCCTTTACACCGGACATTTCAAAGATTACAACTCTGCTAGATCTGGAAATATCTCCCATCCTCCAAGTGTCATGAAGAGCACTGAGGGAAATACAGGTCAGATTATGCAACAAGAGATTTATCACAATTAATACACTAGTCCATGAGAACTTAATCTGCATTTGGGAATCTGCTCAGTTAGACATATGGCATATACAGGGGTACAAGAAGCATTTTAAAAGTACACACTTCTACTTTAAAAGTAATGATTTTCTCCCAAAAAAGTGGGGGATTAATGTAGAGCTTCTCCACATCAGGCATACATGCTTGCAGAATGAAATTTTTTTCTGCAATGGCATGTTATTCTTGCAAATTCCCTGGAGACTCCCACAGTTGTTGTGTCTGTAAGGAACTGGCAAATTAGCTCTGGGTGTTTCTAATTCAGTTTATACTAAACTGGACATTCAGGGAGTGTAAAGCCTCTGGGTATCGGATTCCTCAGTGAGCAACTGCCTACAGAGCCAATCTTACGTTACAGTGCAGGACAATTCACTGACATGAGAATCAATGCGATTCCGTCTGAACAGTCAACACTGCTGGGTAACATTAATAGTTAAACTCGCGACCTTAACTAAAAAGTAACCTTTACTTGGCAGCCCGTTTACCTTCGTTACAAGGTCTGGGATCATTTCAGACCACCAAGGCTTCGAGATCTGTACTATGAAAACGAGTTGTAATAATAAACGCTCATTAAATGTTTGTGTTACTGTACACACTGGACAGCCTTGAGATGTGAATCAAACTGCCCGCTATCTGACAGCCTGTTAGATCTTGTCAAAAAGAAGTTTGAATGTAAAAGGATTTTAAAAGACACCTTACCTTAATTAATTCTCGTCACATATTCCGGCGATATCGCGTTGTGTTAATTCGGAGCGTTTTAAACTCAAGTAATGTGAGGTGTGCTGGAGGAAGTTTGAGTGTTGAGCTGTTGATAGTTGTGTTTGTTATGCCGGAGATTCAGTCAGTGCAGAGCGCTGCTGAGAACTACTGAGCTCTTAAAGGGACAGCGACAGTTTAACCGATCTTCATTCAGGACACAAAAACCGAATTAGCCCTAGCACAGTTTCAAAAAACACAGAATAAAGAATGATTTAAATAATTTTCTTTCATATACAATATGTGTTAAATGTAAAAAAAACAGCTATAAAGGTTGCATATTAAAAAAAAAACTTTTTCCCTCAGGAATTTCCTGTGAGGTTTTAGAATGGCGGTTTGTGATTTACGAGTAAAATAAGGTTTGTGTTTAGCATTAAAGACTTTAACTTATTGTTCTACAGTAGCCTATAACTACTCACAGGCATTAAAGGTGGTACAGAGGATGTTTTGTTTTATAAATTTTTGCAATATTACTTGAAAATGTCTTTACTAACTGATAAGACTATTTATTAGGTGCACTGAAAGGAATATTATTAATATACATCATCTGTGCACGAGGTAGGGCCTTAAAAACATCAGCCAATCGTTTACGCGATCATCGCGTAAACGATTGGCCCTCTGGCTTGTCAATCACTACCATTACGTTCCTTGTGAGAGATGCGCGGCTGCGCGCTCCAGTAACTTTCCACACTCCACAGGCGCCGCATGCAATGTTTTTGTCAGGACACAGGAGTAACAACTGCAGATTATGAGTTACCTGCGGTGAGTCCGACATAATGAATCCACTAAGTGTGTGCGCGGCTTTAAGTCGTGATTGTAAGGCCGATTATGAATGTAAATTGATACTTATGACTGATCGCGCTCAAACGCGTCCAGTCAGAGCCAGTTGCGTTCAGTCTGCGATTACAGTCGGTGTTCAAATTCCATGTGAAAGTATATAAATCTGTTTCAGGAGCAGGAAACAATCGCTGTATGTTGAGCACAGTCTTAGAATGTTTTAGCTTGTCGTTAAATGTGTGCCCGGCCTAATAACACAGCGAATGCCGGTGGTAAACACTCGTGTTCCAATACTCGTGCACGGGTTTTGGGAGGCGTTCACTCGAAATGGAGGGGGGTTGTTCTTACGCATGCGCTCATTTCAAAAACTCAGTTGACGAAAAGATCCTCTGTACCACCTTTAAGGGTTAGTTCACCCAAAAATGAAAATAATGTAATTAATTACTCACCCTCATGTCGTTCTACACCCATAAGACCTTCGTTCGTCTTCGAAACACAAATTAAGATATTTTTGATTAAATCCGATGCCACATTGGAAATCTTAAGATCCATAAAGGTACTCAAAACATATTTGGAGTTCATTTGAGTTCAGTGGTTCAACCTTAGTATTATAAAGCGACGAGAATACTTTTTGTGCACCCAAAAAAATAAAAAAAATAACGACTTTTCAACAATATAGTGAAGGGCCGATTTCAAAACACTGCTTCGGAGCTTTAAGAATCGAATCAGTGATTCGGAGCGCCAAAGTCACGTGATTTCAGCAGTTTAGCAGTTTGATAGGAGATCCGAATCACTGATTCCATTCGTAAAGTCGTTATTTAGTTTTTTTTGGCGCACAAAAAATATTTTCATCGCTTTATAATATTAAGGTAGAAACGCTGAACTCAAATTAACTGTTTTAAATATGTTTTTAGTACCTTTATGGATCTTGAGATTTTCAATGGCATTGCTGCCTATGCAGGCCTCACTGAGCCATCGGATTTAATCAAAATATCTTAATTTGTGTTCCGAAGACGAACGAAGGTCTTACGGGTGTAGAACGACATGACATTATTTTCATTTTTGGGTTAACTAACCCTTTAATCAAACGTATTTGTTAAAAAGGTCAACCAGTTTCTAAATAAAGACTAACTACCACAAGGATGGACAAGTAGGATAGTCAACAACTGTAGTCCTTATAAGGCTAATTAGCTGTCAAATCAACACAACTACTGACAGTTTTAATTCAGCAGCAAATTAGCTGTATACTTTTTACCCTGTGAACTTATAGGAAATGAACTTTCCTTCATTTTCACACTCTTGATACATTACTTAATTAGGCCTATTTAATTTGACAGAGTTGATTTTGTCTTTTTTCTTAAAGTCATGCAAAGTTCACAACAATGTCATTATTTGTTGTTTAATTGTATATATATATTGTCAAAGTAAAATTTTAACATAACAGATGTAATGGCTGTTTCATCAAAGCAAATTTGTCCAGATCTAAAAATATATATATATGATGCATATTGGTGATTTAGCAACGTATAAAAGTCATTTAGCTAAATATTAGCCTGAATTGGTAAGCTAGCTAGCTTTTCCTAAAATGGCAGCTATGGGGCAAAGTGAGCCAAATGCTGTGGGGTAAATTGAGCTAGTGTTTTAACTTACCCCACCATAAGGCATTGAATTTAAGTTAAATCTGAAGTATAAACTGGTGTCATTTCAATGTAATATTACGCAACTGGTTTAGTTTATCTTTATTTTTGAGCTTATTTGATAGGAACAGTGTACAAGTACACCAAATCCTTCTCTGATACGAGCCAGATGATGTTTAATCATTTACATCTTTCCACCTGTAGTCTCTAATGGCCTAACATAGTCGACAGAAAAACTACCATGTCAAGAACCTTTTGACTAAAATGTTTCTTAGTTTCAGTGACATTTATTCATTCTTATTTTGTTTTTATTTAATTGTACTCAACAAACTCTCTGTTTGGTCTGTTTATGGGAAGGTTACAACTTTGGTGTTCAACATTGTTTCAGAAATGCAAACCATTAAACATACTGAAATTTCAACTTCATTTGGATGATTTTATGTTGTTTAAGTTAGCTTTAAAAAAAGAAATATGTAATATGAAATATTTGTAAAAAGGAAATTTGATTATTAAATTAGTTTTTAAAATAGGTATATTATCTTTAAAAGTTCACATGAGTTTGATTCAGATTCAGTTAGACGGTCAGTTTACACCCACCTACTGACTCGGCTCAACTTACCCCTAACCTGGGGTAAATTGAGCCAGAGGAACACTTTTTTTATAAGAAGCCATATTTTTAGAACCCTTTGTCATAGATGTATTCTGATCATTTAAAATGATAGGAAACATCCTGAAATTGTACTTCTGCCTCATTTTCCCTTATCTTGAGGACCACATAAGTAAAAAATGGCTCATCTTACCCCACTCTCCCCTATACATATATATATATATATGATGTCATACTGTCATATATTAGTGACGTCATGGAAAGTTCACAATAGGGTGTGTTTAGGTTTAAAATGAAGATGTTGTGAAGAAAGGCTTGATCTGTGCAGCAAAAGCAATAGGACTTTGTTGTGAGAGAAAGCCGGAGGGTTCACTTATGAAGTTTCCTTTTCTCCTCTACAGCCGATCTGATTGATGTAGGCAGGAACTGGGAAGCAGGAAGTGTCTGAGACAATAGAGGTTTTGAGGAGTGGTCCCCAGCTGTACATTTATGGATAAAGAAAAAGGATACCGTTTTGAATAAACTTTCCTCATTGCCAAAAAAAAAAAAAAAAGGGGGAGGAAAGCATTTCTACTCAAATACATTTTTAAAGCTGAGATATATAAAAGTGAATGGCTAAATGGTCATCTATACTATAGAATTTCCTTCAATATGTACAACTTTTTAGATACAAGTGCTGAGTAATTTTTTTAAGTAGTGTTTATACTAATAAATAATTCCAAAAAAACTAGTTTTATAAATACAAACTTTTTATTCTTAAGACAATACATTGAGAAAAATGCCACTGAGTCAAAAGCACACACAGAGAGATTCAAATGTATTAAACAGAACTGATTTTTGCAGCCCCTGAGGTCTCTTCAAGGCAGATTTTCATCACATGCATGAAGGTTTAATTCTCTGGTATTGTTCATTTGGGGGTCACACTTTTGTTGTTCCCGGTCAAAAGTGACCAAAGACCTGAAATGTAACTTTTTTTAATTTTCAGTCAAATCAATGCAATATAGTTTTGTTCAATAATATTTTTTAATAATACAATTTTTCTATTGTTTTATTACTTTTCAATTAAAGCAGTATTTTATGTTAAAATAGAGACAATCCAATTTTTGAAGGCAGATTGGTGCCATCTGGTGGGAGTAAAAAAGAAAAACATCTATAATGCCATGGTTTAACCACTAGATTGCTATCTATATATATAGGCTAAAGTTGTTTTTAGACATAAATACTTATTTTTATTAAGTTGTGGATTTGGATATATATTAAGACAATATCAAAGCAACTTTTTGTAAAGGTTTATAGTTTTTTGTGTGTGTGTGTTTGAAATGTTGGTTTGAAGTGTCAGTTTTTGCATTAATTTTACTAGTCAAACCTGAACACAGAAAAAGACATTTTGTTCATCAAAATTCAACAAAATGTAACAAAAACGAATGCTTTATCAGAGGTTAATCAACCTGATTTCAACCTCTTATTTGAGTCTTCTGGTTCAATTTTGCCATATTATTACAGCCACACCAGATCATTTGTGTGTATAATAGTGTGTTGTGTGTGTGTCTGTGAGTGTGTGTTTGAGTATGTGTGTCTGTTTTGTACTCTCGATGTTTTAGAGTGTAACCCCTTCTCTGGTGTCTGTGTTTTTACTGTATTGTGGCTGAATTATTGAATTAATTTTTACTCATTTGCAAAAACTTGTTTTATGTTAGTCACACCAGTTTATATATGTGTGTCTGTGGTGGGGGTGTGTGTGTCTGTTTTAAACTGTCACCTCTTCATTGCTGTGCACTTTTTTTCTGCATCGTGGATAATTCGTAAATTGTACACACAAAAAAATGCTCTGTATTTTGCATATTTCCCATTCATTTCCAAAGGAGGTCATTTTTGACATCGAACAACACAAGTGATATTATTATATTTTTTTTACAACCATTTAGCTATTTCGAATCAAGTCAAAAAAAATGTTGTGGTCACATAGTGACTGCCAGTCATTGAGTTTCGTACCATTCCGATGAAGTAGCAGTTTTTAAAATTTCAAATCATTTTCTTTTTACGTTATTTTAGGTTCTTTTTCTTTTAACCTAAAATAACTGAACAACACTAGAGGGTTTTAAGGAAGTCCTTGCTATCTGCAACCTCACACAGGAAATCTTCACCTCAGAACATGGGGCTGGAAGGTGGTGTTTTATAAGTTATGTTTTGACAGAATGAGTTGTGCTCCATACACTTAAAAATAAAGGTGCCAAAAAGGGGGTTTCACAGTGATGCCATAGATTAGCCCTTTTTGGGTTCCTCAAAGAACCTTCCACTAAACAGTTCTTAAAAGAACTAGTTTTTTCTTAAGTGTGTGAAGAACATTTTCATAATCTAAAGAACATTTAACAGTAGACTCAAGCCCCTGCCCCTTTAATTGCTAATAGTAAAGTGCCCTTTCGGTCGTATTGTGGTGCCCCTGGAGTGCTGTTTGAATCGCAACACAATTTGCAACCCCCAAATGCGATTTCAACTGAGGGGGACTGCTTCCAGAGTATTTATTGATACTGTGTAAGACATTTTACACTAAATGAGTTCATCATACACTATAAAAAAGTTTCAGTTAAACATGTCTAATACAACCAGACCCTTCTTCAGTGTGTGGACATAGAATGGAGGTCTTTAAATCTCTGCAAAACACTATATTGTTATGTTGTTCAATCCAAAGAAGGGAGTGTATGATTTACAGAATGAGTGTAAGGGAACCACCCTCAACTGAGAATGAAACACACTCACTTTCACATGCACACAAAACATTGCTATCTTAGGTCTCATCATCATCACTGTGGCGCTGGGCCTTCTCCTCACTCACACTGCTCTCATCGATGTTCTCCAGTGAATCTGCTCTCTGCACCGTCAGGTCAGCTACGCTGATGCAGGGCAGCGTGTTCTGCTCCGGGTATCTCCACGGCTTCAGATTAGGGTCGTGTTTCCGCTTCCACTCTGGGTACTTCAGGCAGGCTTTGTAAATCTTTTTCATGGCCTGTGGGGAAAGAAGTTGAAAGATCTGAACCATGCATTTTCAAAAAAAAAAAAACAGCATTTTTTTTTAAATACAAAGCTTTTGTAACATTATACACTACCGTTCAAAAGTTTGGGGTCAGAAAGAATTTTTACTTTTTTGAAAATAAATTAAAGAAATTAATACTTTTATTCAGCAAGGATGCATTAAATCAATCAAAAGTGGCAGTAAAGACATTTATAATGTTACAAAAGATTAGATTTCAAATAAACGCTGTTCTTTTGAACTTTCTATTTATCTAAAAAGAAATATAGTACGCAAATATTTTGTACAGTTTTGTACACATTAAATGTTTAATGAGCAGTAAATCATCATATTAGAATGATTTCTGAAGGATCATGTGACACTGAAGAGAGTAATGATGCTGAAAATTCAGCTTTGCTAACACAAGAATAAATTACATTTTCAAATATTTTCAAATATAAAAACAGTTATTTTAAATTGTAATAATATTTCACAATATTACTGTTTTTACTGTATTTTTAATTAAATAAATGCAGCCTTGGTGAGTAGACGAAACTTCTTTTTAAAACATTAAAAAACTTACCAATCCCAAACTTTTGAGTGGTAGTGTGTGTATATTTATATATATATATATATAGCAAAAGACACAAGATAGTAGTGTTTTAAAATGTTCACATCTGTGTGTAGTTTGGCGTGTATGTGGCTAATCATTTTATGTCTGTCTGTAAAGTTACTACGCAAAAATACCATTTTTAAAAGAGTTAATGTAGTTTTGAACAAAGTGTTTGATTTTGAAAGATATGTGCGATGTTTTGCATGCTGTGAGGTTTTGTGTGTAGAGTTTTGAGAAATGGAGCCATAGTTTCAAAAACTGTGTAAGCAATTTGAAAAAACTGTAAACATAACATTATGTGGCTATTAGTGCACATCTTTTATGATGTGCACAATTCTAACCACCAGATGGCAGCAGAGGAAAACTGAAATTTGTTCTTGACAACATGAGCTTGACTGTTGAGAGTTGCAAACAATAATCAGCACAGTAACTTGAACTCACAGGAATAAATTAAAATATATTCATGTTAACCCAAAAATGAAAATTCTGTCATCATTTACTAACCACTTTTGTTCCCATATTCTTTAAAATATATATTTTTTTTGTTCCGCAGAAGAGAGAAACTCATACAGATTTAGAACAATTTGAGGGTGAGTAAATGATGACAGAATTTTCATTTTTGGGTGAACTATCCCTTTAAATAACATTGTTTTTTGAATCTCATAATACTGAACTGTTATTTTCTTTACACATATTATGTAAATAAATGATTATTTATTTATATATGTATATATATATATGTGTGTGTGTG
Organism: Anabarilius grahami; assembly: GCA_003731715.1. Taxonomy (NCBI): domain Eukaryota; kingdom Metazoa; phylum Chordata; class Actinopteri; order Cypriniformes; family Xenocyprididae; genus Anabarilius; species Anabarilius grahami. The sequence continues at coordinate 1,752,599 of RJVU01035834.1, forward strand.
TGTGCGTGCGAGCGTGCGTGTGTAAAAAGAAAAATCTAATTATTTTTCGATGCACTTAGCTCTTACCTTTGGTGCCACAAACTGTGAGACTCTGTTCACTACCCACTTGGGTAAAGATCCTGAAAAGAAATCAAGATAAAGTTTTAAAACAATATATGCACAGAGAACAAATATCACCATTGTTGTAAAAAAAATGTAAATAACGTGCACCCCTGAAATTCATTTTATGTATCCTAAATACACAGCAGCAATGCTAGGGGGGAAAAATCATAGACATTGTTTACACTGTAATTTTGTCTCTCTGACTCTGGAGTCTACTGTAAAACTGCAATAAACTGAATCTAAGTGTCTCTCCCACAGGTCACAAACAGCTGGTGCATCACAGCAACGGAAGACATTAATAATCAAAACCATCGCTCAGAGCAGCATGGAAAAGATGACATCAGCAAATTCATAAAATATGTGTAACGCAGGAGTTTCAAAGGCTTCCTGCCTCCCCCCTCTGTACAGCACAAGAGCTTACTTGAATGCAGAAGACAAATGGAGATGACTTCTAGATATTACATAAAATTAAACCATAAAATGCTTTCAATCTAAACACATGCATTTTTGCACGTTAAGAAAACATTGTGATGAAACTGCACTGCTCTTTAAAATGATGTGCCGTTCTTGTATACGGCAACAACTCTACAGGCCTGAAACTGTAAACAGTGTAAGTATCAAGTAAACACGCATGTTCATGGTGTACTTTTCCACCAAAAGAAGGGGCGATCTGACACTGTGACTCCAGCGTACTAACGTTTAAAAGTGAAACCTTTATTTATTTATTTATTTATTTTTCCCGTAAATGATACTGAACTAGAAATGTTCACCTCGTGGATCCACCTGCGTCAAGTAATAAAGAGTACAGCAGTTTGCTCCATTGGATTGGATCAAGTACCCTGTGAGTAAAGACACGGCTCTGACATAATCCTTCTTTGGTGGGTATTCCTGAAAAAATAGCAACAATGAGAGTTTAGTTTCATGGGAATGAGTGAATCTTTAAATTTGTAAGGATGGATAAAATATATAAACAGTCTGACCATTATTTGACCTAAACAGATATTAAGTAGTCTCACTTTTGAAAAAAAACCCAGTATATACTAGTTAGGTATGTTTTGAAGCATGGCAGCTGGTTTGAGCTGGTTTATGCGGGTCCTTAGTTGGTCATGAGCTGGTTTAAGCTGGTCCTAAGCAACTAGCTCCAGCTCAGGACCAGCTTAAACCAGATCATGACCAACTAAAGACCAGCATAAACCAGCTGCCATGCTTCAAAACATACCTAACCAGCACATGCTGTTTTTTTTAACAAGGCTGTCATTACTGCAAAATAAAGTAGAGGCTGATCACCGCAGAGCCATGGGTGGAGCATGAAGTCCAGCTCCCCCTCTCTGGATGTAATTTGGGAGTAATAGGTGGAGCTAGAAGGTCCAACCGCACCCTAACCCTACCCATAACTCTATCCCTCCACCCATTAGATCCACAGAGGTGGAGCTGGACTAGGTCAAACTCAACCCATTCGATGTCATTTGGCTCTGCAATTAGCACCACTTGAAATAATCTCCAACGTGAAGCTTATTATATGGCTACGCACTAGGGGTTGAACAACTTCAGATGTTTGTAAATCGACATTTATGTGATTAAAGTTGAGTCGTGTACGATAACGTACAATAACGTGTACAATAAGCTGTTTAAAACGTGCATTCCACCGATCAATATTGAGAATCCAGATGGTATAATCAAACATATCTTGTGGAGCGCTCTTGAAGTATGCATTTATTTGTCATTTTAACTGTTGGAAACCGAGCATAAAAGTGGACTTCAAAGATTTTTTTTCCTGTTGCGCCCTCTATAGGCCTCTATTTCGTTATCAGAAGAGTATGCGCGTACTGTACACGCACCACCAGATTTTTTTAACCGCATGTACTTGTACACGCAGGTTGCACATGCACATTTAATCCACAAGGTGGCAACCATACCCTGGAGGCGTTGATTCACAAAGTAGCCAAAGAAAAACTGCATAAACAGAGCAGGCGGGAACGCATGCAAGCTACTGCGACAATAGAGGCCTACATAGACGAGAGATTGTGCGAAGGGGTTAGAAAGTACCCTCATTTGTACAACTCTAGCATGAAAGAATACAAATATATTTACATGGGTTGTAACTCGTGGCGAGAGATTGCTCAAAACTGCGCATGCATTGAATACCTGTGTATGCGTATGAGTCAAATGAAGTATACTTTGCCAGGCTGTGCGTTCGCCAAAGTAGACTAATCGACAAGTCTGTGCAACCCCTACTACGCACCAGATAAATAAATAAGTACAGTTAAACGACATGGTTGGAATCACTTTCAGAACAATTTTTTTCCAGCTGATGAGCAATAAAAACAATGATATGCAAATAGGATTTGAGCATTTAAAGCGGCAAACAAAAAAAATTGCAACAAGTGCTTCGAATACACAAAACGCGGACACTAATATAGTTCGTTATCTTTATAGTTCTGTTTATTTTAAGTACACACTGCAGTTTTGTCCTCTGCTGCTTTAATGCTGTCTTCACGTGCTATTGGAAATTTGATAATTCCCACTTCTGAAGTCGTGATTACGAGCTCATCGTATTCAAATTTTGAAATGGGAAGAACGTTCATGTACAATTTTTAACCTAGGAAACTCGTATTTACAATAATTCCGAGAGCATGTGAAGGCAGCATAAATGCTCGAGCTCTTTAAAGCGGGATGGATTCTGATTGGCTGTCAATGTTTTTATCATTCATCAGCTGGAAAAAAATCATCGCGAAAGTGATTCCAACAATATCGTTTCTCTGAGTCATAATCATTATAGTCGTGGTGTGGACTCTGCTATCATTTTATATTTAGAACGATTTTTAGAACTATATCTTTATCGTTACTGTTATATCGTCCTGGTGTGAACGGGCCTTTTCTCTGTATAAACATTTACAAAGTCTACTCGGCAAATAGTGATCTGTTCAGATTTTAAAAGTTGTGTAGTGTATTCCAGGCTTTGAAAATAATCTGCTACAATATACAAAACAACCAAGCAATAAGACAACAACACTGCAGTTAGTAGGCCTATTAATAATGAAATCCTTAGAGGTCAATTTGACAGCAGATTGATAACTGAGACATAAGATAGCACCAGAATATGTTTGTGAGAAACAATGGTTTCAGTTACCTGGATGAAAGGATATACATGGTCATGGCCAATATTAGCACGCTTTTAGCATGAAGAGAGCCGTATAATAAACCGATATATTTCAGATTTAAAAGCAAGAAATCAACGTCTTGTGTAAGATTTTACATAGAGAAAATAAAGGAAGACACAAGCCTGCTGACGCTATCTAGACATGTAATTATTCATTACAACAATGGGATTCGGTCACCCGACAGTGTGCTTGATACCTCTGTCAGACTTTTGTCACTGATCTGGCCTCTTCTGTTTCAAGCGACTCAAGACCTGGAAGGCTGACCTACATACCAACTGACATACTGTGCTGGACTATATTGTTGCCTGTGCCAAAATGTTTAATAAAATCAGAGCTTCTACAGACCTAACAATCCAGACCAAACACAGACATACCGGGTGTTTGACAGAGTAGTTGATTATCAGATAGTCGTTGCCAAGAGGAAGCCATGACCGCATGGTGACAAAGTCTCTGTTCTTCAATGGACTCGGACATTTCCCTGTAAATAAACAAGGATAGGATTTAGAGTCATGATAACCCATGAAAAGACAAAAAGGTACATTTGAACCAATGCATAATAATTATGGTATACAATAGGGCTTTTCAATCTGCATGCGCTTAACCCCGGGTTATCGTCATTCTAAAAACCGGTTTTAACCCCGGGTAAAGTAACGTTTCACACTTGTAATTTAGATGCGGGGTTAGCACCGCATTTTACCCGGGGTTATGAAAACGCTTTTGCGGTGCCAAAATTGTACAGTGTGAAACGATTCAGTGTTAGAATGTTACAACTAGATGCTTAGCAACCGACAACCTTATATTCACACGCTTTGGGCAGATGTATGATAGGAAAAAAAATCGAACGGCGATGGAAACGCAACAATTGGAGTGAAGAAGACACCGTTACATTCTTACCTTTATAGTTCGAAAAGTTCACTCCGAAAAACTTGATATTACAGTCAGCAATGTGTAATATGAGAACGCGCAATGCTAGAAGCCTTTATGTAAACAGGTCATGTGCTGCATTTTTCCAGTCAGTAAAACACTGACACTGCAAATATTCAAATAAAGACTTTAACCCGGGGTTTAGAAATGTGCAATGTGAAACTTTAGCCCAGGATTATCTGTTAACCCCGGGTATATTATGGGCAGTGTGAAACGTGAATAAAGATAACCCGGGATTCCGTTTACCCGGGGTTTAGAATGACCCAGGGTTAACTATTTCAAGTGTAAAAAGCCCTAATAAGTCTAAGCTTTTAAGCTTTATGTTCTCACAAAATAACTTAAAACAGAATTTTCTGCTTGTTTTCTTAATGATTTTGTACGGTAGTAGAACTGCAGTATGTCTACTCTTTCATTACTCTTTTGCAAATTGATTCCTCTTGTATTATTGCTTTAAATTACTCTCTTAGTCATCTCTCTTAGCTGATATTCATGCACAGCACTGCATAAGAATCATTCAACCATAAGCAACCCATTGATTTTCATCTTTGCAGTTTAACTTTTTACTCATAGTATGCACAAATATAGGCTTTATAATAATAATTAAAGTGTATTGGTGCTTAGTTCACTCACAGGAATAATATCCTACGTCTGCATTAACTGTCAGTCTTCCAATATCGAAAGTGTCGATCATGTTGGTGTCCCATTTTTTCCGGTAGCTTGTGTCGTGCAAGACGTCGTAGAGAGTCTCTGCTGTCACGTCCTTGCACACGATTCTCATCTAAGAGGAAAAACAGACATCGTCTCATTGACTCTTTCAAATCTTAAGAAGTTTTCCATTGCAGTTGAATACAAAGTTCACAAAGTTTGTTCAGCAGTCCTGTAGTTTTCCCTCTGGTGCTGCCGTGATAAAGTGCTGACAGATTTTCAATGCATTCTGTTGCCGGGCAGATGAAAAATGAAAGCATTTCACTGTGCTGACAAAGGCCAGCTACCGTTTATACATAGATCTATTCATTTCCTTATCTTTAAAAGCCCTGCTTTCTGCGTGACTCAGCCATGTCAGGTCACAAAGAGTAGAAGTTGACACAGCAAACAGTGAGTATAAAAGGATCTTCAGAGCGAGAGATACTGCGAATGTGCTGGCCTGAATTTGTATTTCAAGCTTACATGTAGCTTGTTTTTTTCCAGGTATACTGTAGCTACCTTATCCTTTAACTCTGCCTGGGTTGGGAGGAGGGTCAGGTAAGCATGAATACATCAAATGCAATGTGATCAGATATTGTATTTCTCTGCGACGCAAGTCATCGTGTAACTCAATCAACTCTACCCTGGCATCATTTAATAATTTATTCCCAACCCCCCACAACCCCAGCTTGAACAGTCCCTCCTCATTTCCATTGGGCTCCTTGGAACAAGTTTTATTTAGTCTCTATGAATGGAATGTCGTCAAAGCCTACAAAGCTCAATTATTCATGAAAAGAACACATCAGTGCCCTGGCGAGCTGCGTGAATTATTAAAGAACGTCTGTCATCTCCTTTCTTTTTTGCAACCGTAACGGGTCTAAATAATTTCCCCACACCTGCCTGAAACGTTGCTGAAACGGCCCTCGTGTATCGGTCCTCACATCGGGACAGCTTTTAGCCATTGTCAGAGAGGTCAACAGAAGTGCTTTTACACAAAAAAACACAGAAAAAAAGGCTAAACTCTGGTATAAGACAGCAGAAGGGGCTCAGGTTTCCTCATCTGAGCCTGCTGTTACCACAGTTTTCCGCTCTTAATTTTTCAGCACATCTCATGGGTGCAGTCTGTCCCCGAGAGACCAGTCTTTCATCTCAGAGACTGTGGATCATGAAGCAGTCAGGCCTGGCCTGCTTCACTGTACGCTGAGTTTCCCCTGGGCAAATGGCCCATAACCATATCTCTGTTTGTTTCTCTAAGATTTTCTCTGAAAAGGGTCTGGAGTCTGTGAGGAAAGCTACTGTTCAGGAGCTTATAAGATATACAGTAGTTTATACACAATGTCTGTGTTTTTTTTGCACAGCACACGTTGATATACTGCAATGTATATTTAAGTCTTTGGTTCACATGCAGAATTTTTGTATACATTTGTATACCCCCCAAAACGAACCGCATCATGCACCATATGGTACAGGCTGAAGTAGATATATAGTAACATTGTGAAATATTATTATACCTATTTCCAATTGTAATATATTTTAAAATTACAATGATGCAAAACTAAATTTTCAGCATCTCTAGTCTTCAGTGTCACATGATCCTTCAGAAATCATTCTAAGTGGCTGATCTGCTGCTCAAGAAACATTTCTTATTATTATCAGTGTTGAAACAGTGTGCTTTTTTTTATTCTTTGATGAATAGAAAGTTCAAAATAACCGCATTTATTTGAAATAGAAATCTGTTCATTGCTGAATAAAAGTATTAACTTCTTTCAAAAGTAATTTCTGACCCCAAACTTGAACAGTAGTGTACATATTAGTCTTTTTTACCTGTATATACCCACTGTTTTTGATTGTATTATTAGATTGCATTGTGTGAATTCCTATTATTACTGCATTTGCATGCAAGTTTTTATAATACAGGTGCATGTGCTCTACAATGACAAAAAGGGGTAACCTAAAAATGAATCTGCATTTACTGGTTTTATTCAAGTAAAAATACTATTATTTAACGTCACTGAACCAACCTTTATACATTAATTTATACCAGCAAAACTAAATTTAAAATCAGTTAGAAATCGCTCTTTAAGATAGCAATTTCGGGTTACCACTTTTTACAGTGTAAGACAAACCTATTACTATACTATATTAATATACAATGATGTGGTTACAGTAAAATGCTTCCTAATGTGCTTAAGCCAATAGAGCACTATCTTTTCAAAAGCCCTATTGGAAAATCCAGATTAATTGTTTTGGAACATGATAACTGGTTTCTAGCTTGTCATCTGATCTATTCCAGTTTTACTATGCATTAGATTGACTAGTAGTGTATATTTCTTAGCTAATACTGTTTCTAAAGTTACTAGTATCTTTTTTAGTTTTACTACTAGCCTAGTACTTATTTATTATATAATCTTATTAGCAAGATTAAAAATGGAGTGCACTCTACGAACTTATAAATAATATGTACAAAATAAGACTATTCAGTTGCTGAAACATATAGCCAAATATGAGAATAGTTATAACTAATGAATAAGTGACACTGGTACCAGAAACAGCTGAATAATAGTTGGAAGTGAATCTGAACCACAGATCCTGTTTGAATTCAATGGCAAACATTTGCAATTTGTAACTAGTAACCAAGTAATTACTAAAGCAATAAGTCCTGTGAAAACTCCGCTTCGCGACGTGCCTAACAATGTCACTTAGCTGTTATAAATTCACTGTAAACCACGGCTTCACGGGGCTTACTGCTTTTATAAAACGGTTACCACACAATACAAATTTTAAAGCCAAAAAAAATGTATATCAATGCAACTTTCATGAAGCAAAATCATTAAAAGGCTTCCTTCCGCTGGAAAAAAATAGTCCCTGACCATGAACAGTAACAGAAGTTACATTTATTATGCCATTAGAAGGCGGCAAAGATTGTTTTTATAAGTAAGTCACTCAGTCGCAAAGACTTATATATCGAAACTTGTTGTGAACACAGATCAAGAGTCAGCAAGGTACGGGAAACCCCATTAAATGTTAAAAGGACAAGATCGCAGCAGATATTCAAACAGATTTTTTATTATGAACATAGGACTGACCTGAAGGAAAGTGCTAAATCTGAATGCAGGTAATACACTCGATCACTCAATATCTCTCTCACCATACTCTTCTACATAATGCTTTAATGAACAAAATCAATTGAGAAAAAACATATGTTTACGTTGCTAAGAGTGGTTGCTAAGACAGACGCAGCAACATACACACACAGTGGCGCATCAATACTTATGTAATGCGGTCAGCTGTATAGTTGCGTCCCAAATGACGCACTATACACAATGCACTTATACATTATGTACTTGTGCACTGTGCACTCATCCATGTAGTGCATGAATTGTATAAGGTTATTTTGTCATTTAACAACGGAGTCCGATCCCCCCTTCCCCTCCACTACGTAATTAAATCTGCGACAGTTGAGTGCATGAAGTGTCCATTCCACACTTTGTTTTTTCTGTGAATTTAGTGCATCATCCGGGTATTTAAAGTGCACTTTTTCTTTTTGGAATTTTCTGTGTGAACGCACTACTCGCACTATTTACTCTTAAAAACGTCATAGAATAGTGCATAAGTACGCACCTCATGTTTTTGGGAATTTTACAACTTCTTCGAACGCGGCTCAACCAATCAGAATCAAGGGCCAAAACTATCCGTTTTGTAATGGTATTTAATAAATAATTAGACCTACTGGTGACTAACTGAAAAGATACTAGTCACAATTGGATTAATAGTAGGCCTAATTTAAAAAGTAAAAGTAACAAAAAAATACTAGTCATTTTTAAAGAATACATGTTAAAACAGCTTGCCATAGCCTTGCTACCACATTACACTGCATTCTTAAAGAGGGAATATATCCAATTAAAGGTTGTGTTTACTGAGCCAAAGATAAAGCGACGTTTTTTTTTTCACATATAGGCAATTACTATACAAAGTCACTGAAAATATGTAGCATAATATCGCAAAATGTACTAGAAATATGTCGCATTTTAGACGCGGAAGCCAGTGTGGACTGAAAGAAAAGAGTGTAAACAAACTAGTCTCGGGATTATGTGCGTCAATTGATCCGCATTGCAGCGAACTTGCCTTGAGTTTCTGCACAGTTTTGCACTCCTCATCTCGACACCACACCGTCACTCCTCCTTTATTATAACGGGCGACCCAGCCATCCTGACTTTCACATTGATCTCGGAAAGATAAGAAGTCGGTGTCATCCGGTATCTGGACTGGCATCTTGCCTCCCGGTGCTGTGGATCAGACAGGTCTGCAGGGCTAAAGGCTCCTCTCATAAATGCCCCTGATCCGCTCGTTTGTGTTTGTGTTGTCTCCACTTGTCGTTTTCACTTAGTTTTAGTCTGAAATCTCTTCTATAGTTTAGTCTTACTGTTGTAACTAATGTTGTATCTAATGTATGATGGAGCAGGTGTATTTGAGCATCCTCTTCAGTCCTGTATCAGTCCCATACTGGAGAGACGCATTATATAAGTAAGGCATCACGTTACTGACATGTCGTTTTTCAGGTGGAGCAGTCTACAAGAGCCCATTTAGTCAGACTGACTGATGATCCATGGATCAGGTGTCATGTTTGTCAATTCAAAGGATTTCTTTTCCGTGACTGTTTTGTTTAACCTGTGCAGGTGTGTAGCCTGAATCCAACGTCTACTGTTTCGTATACCTTCTCTCAGCCTTACTTCTTATACTGTGCAGGGGGAAAGTAAAGAACAGATTAGTATTTGAACAAACATGTCCCAGTTTAGGAGCTTTGTGTTCTTTGGAAAGCGGATTTCTTCCAAAGCTCGTAGTCAAAACATTCAGGGAACCCAGCAACCAAAAAAGATCAATCCTAATAAGAAATATAGGCCTTTAAATGTCAGATGAACTTTAAAAGTCAACCTGAAACTTCCATTTGATATAAAACAAAATGAATGTTGTGTTGTTTGGATGTTAAGGGAATGTTAATAGGGGTATATTTGGATTTCAGGTTTGGGAATTACCTTCATAAACTCTGGAGCTCAGAATAATAATAAAATGGGCTTTTGAAATTATGTATTTGGGTGGTTTATCTTCACTTGAGTATGAATCATCCATATGAAGCAATGCCCATCCTCAGTTAAGCAGTCTGCATGTGTCAGTCACATGGGAAAGAGCAACGTCAGTGTTGAGGAATCTACTGCAGGTGCCAAATAATAGACTGTCAGTCTGCTGCTTTCTTGAGCTTCAACAATGAAAATCCCCCTCGTTTGTTAAATCGAAAAACACTTGCAGCAAAATACACTGCAATATTTGATTTCAATGGTCCACTTTAGACAATCTACTAACAATAAGTTTGCAACTACATATGAACTAGCAGTCATTAGAGTATTGGTAGACTGTCTAATATCTGCTAACATTTTATTTTGATGCTTCCCATTGTCAAACTACCGAACCCTAACAGTCTAAGTCTACTAGAGTCTATTAATACTCAAATGAGAGTTAGTTGACATAGTTGCAATGTTATAGTTAATCGAATGTCTAAAGTGGACCATCAAAATAAAGTGTAACCAAATGCATTTCTATCACTAAATCATCTGATTTTTTACTAATTATTGCTCAATATACAGCAGGATTCACCATATTTTTTTTCCTGATCCCTATATGACAATTGGAAAAACTATATTTACTTTTATTTAAGTATTTTCGATGATATATATTTTTATTATTACTTTTCATTGAATGTGTTACCATAGGGCAATAGTTCTCAACCAATGGGCCGCTGCCCACTAGGGGGCCTCAACAAACTCCCAGGGGGCCCACAATACATCTTAAAATTACTTAAATTTAGTTATATTAACATTACAGTCATACTTATAATGAAAAAAACCCCTGCTAAACCTAAAGGTGTATAACATTAAACTGACATATTTAGTTTTATTACAACAGAGGTATATCAGCTTAGATCAGTGTTGCCACAACTTGCCAGGGTCACGGTTTTTCCTGCACAATTGGGCTGTTTTGAAAATGCAATCACTGGAAAAATGACAGAGCCGCAGGTTAAGTTTTTTATAAAGTACCATGGCTGCAAAAAAAAAAAGTAAAAATCCTTTTACTAATGTGTATTGATCCCTATGAATACCTGGCAACCAGAGGACAGCTGAAAGAGCGACTGAGCGAAGGAGAGATGGTATGGGCGGGCATGTTTCACTCCCAACAGGAATTAAATTAATAAAGATTAAATAACTGAAGAGAAGTCAAATACAGATTAAATAATTATATATATATATACATTACATATAAACTATACATTTTAAGTTGTGTAAGAAAGTCACACAAAATCCGATAAGAGCAGTCAGACTGAAATGGATTTCCAGAAATGAGGATTTCAAACCAGATATGAATGTAACGGATTTGTAAAAATCGCATTTCATGTGATTTTTTGCCGTTTACACTTGCTAAATCTGATCAGATTTCAATCAGATATTCACAAAAATCAGATTTGGGCTGACAGTCTGAATTCAGCCTTTACTAAACAGAACATGACCGTTGTAAGAAAAATGATGAGGACGTTGAAGATCTCTGTTTATTGCACTGTAGCAGTGATAAAGTATATGAAGCACCTTGGATTAGTCGAAGTCAGAATGATCCGCGAACATCCTAAACTCGAACCTTTTACAATTTACCACTCCTAATGTCAATGAAACTGCTCCTGTTGTAACAGCTGTGGTCTGTATGTTAATGAAGTTCAGACACCCCGTTGTTTGAGATGGCTCTCAGTTTCCCACATCTGTTCCCATTCTACAATAGATGACCATTTGCTCAGGATTTGATCACCCCAAATAGTGTAGAAACAACATAACTGTTGACTTTCTTCCTCTGACTTGTAACCCGAAGGTCGCAGGTTCGAGTCTCAGTACCGACAGGAAATGTAGATGGGGGGAGTGAATGAACAGTGCTCTCTTCCACTCTCATCACCCACAGCTGAAGTGCCCTTGAGCAAGACACCTAACCCACAATCACTCCCCGGGCGCCGCAGCAGAAACGGCGGCCCACTGCTCCGGGTAAGTGTGTTCAATACTCATGGGTGAAATGCAGAGCACAAATTCCGAGTATGGGACACCATACTTGTCTACACGTCACTTCGCTTTCACTATTTTGGGGTGGAATCTGGGTCGGGGCAGTCTGTAGTTTCCATGAAACTAAACAGAACATAATCGTGACATGTACCCTATATGACATTATTTTGCTGATATCCAAATTTTGCCCATATCAATCAGAAGCACAAGAAGTGGTTATATAACCATAAGAGGGCACTACTGAACCCCTTAGGACAGTGGTTCTCAACCGAGGGGGCCATGAGATTACTTACAATAAGACAAAACCAGATTTAAAATAAGATAAAACAACTGAAAATCAAGATGTTTGAATTAAATAATGTTCCCACTGTCTTGAAAAACCTGAGTATATGAGGTATCCTAATTTTAAAATGTGATTTCTAGATGTGGAAAATTCATGTAAATTAATAACATCTTATAATTTGCCATTTTTATTAGAATATACACTTTTCTAGTAATGCCAAGCTCTAAAATATTTTGTCAAGTAGAATTTGAATGAATGCATGAATGCATTAATAAATGAATTAATTAATTAATGCATGAATTAATGAATGAATGAATGCATGAGTGAATGAATGAATAAATGAATGAATATCCAGTAAATCACAAACACCTGGAAAAGTCATGTAAATTGATGGGTTAAAAGGAAAGAGATCCCTGAAGAATATTCAGCTCTTAAAAACTTTTGTAATTCTGAAACTTTTTTTATTTTAATTATAATTATTTTAGCTAGGCTACTTATTTCAATCTTGTTTCTCCATATTAAAAAAAAAAACTTTACAGCAGATGTACAAGCAGAAACATATTAACCTGGGAGCCCTTTGAATATTGTTGTGGACAATGGGAGGTCTTAGAGTCAAAAAGGTTGAGAACCACTTCTTTAGGATACAAACATAAATACCATGCACAATACAAATCACAATGCAGTAATTTGCCTTTCATTGCTCTGTTTACATTGAGATGATGGCACATTATCTCTTGAGGTTATCTCTGCTAGATGATCTCTGCTGTTATCTTTAAGCAGCCTCTGGTCACCTCCGGCTGGCTGGATATTTTGCATTTATCCTCCTTGTATATGTGCTGTCCAGCTGTCCAGGCTTTGCTGTGTGTTTGCTGGAATGTTCCTAGATGATCTCAGCCTCCTCCTCCTCCTCCATGTGGCAGGGTCATGAGATCACACAGGCTCTCCTCTTTCCCTGTCCTGTAATGTGGCTCAGCAATACAAGGGTTGACTGTAGACTGATTCATGCTATTAGGGTCAAACCAGGGCATTCAGTATGACTCGTCTCACACATGTCTAAACATAGTGGCCACTGAAATATATTGTGGTTTAATTGAAGTGGTTATAAGCACTGAGAGGTTCAGCTAGACCTTTTTCTCTCGGCTCTGATCGAACTTTTCCATACCACTGGAACAAACGTGGGAATCCTGAGAGCGAAGGCCCACAAGAGCACATTATATTGACCTTCTCCCTTAAGGCATCAGCCCTAGTAACCTGATCCTGTGTCAGCTCTCAAATTCTCCCAAAGCCTCTCAAATTTATTTCATTAAAGCATATCATATTCTCATGGCAGTCATTTTCCACTATGAAAAGCGCTATTGTGGCTGATATTTCTACTTTTGTTGCTGCGTTTTTCAATGGTTTTTGTTTCATGAAGAGTAGGACTGCACTGAAAAAAAAATGATCAACTTTTTAAAAAATAAATTAAAAAAAGCTCCAACTTGTTACAGCCAATTTATTTTTTTATTTAATATTAATCGAAAATATTTAGTTTTCTCAAAGAATAAACCTTATTAAAAAGTAAAAAGCCTATTTATTATAAAGATCTTACACTCTAAAAAATGCTGGGTTAAAAACAACCCAAGTTGGGTTGAAAATGGACAAACCCAGCGATTGGGTTGTTTTGACCCAGCAGTTGGGTTAAATGTTTGCCCAACCTGCTGGGTAGTTTTATTTAACCCAACAATTGTTTACAAATGACTATATGTCTGGCTTAAAATGAACCCAAAATAGGTTGGAAATTAAAAATCAGACTCATAATTACTAGAGGCAACAATAATAATCAAAAAGATGAGCATTTATTAATAAGCAATTTAATAAATGTTTATTGTTTAAATATTATTCAAAAAAAGTATTAATAAATGTTTGTTTATTAAACATATTAATAAATGTTAATTTCCAACATATTTTGGGTTCATTTTAAGCAAGAAATACAGTAATTTTTAAACAATATTTGGGTTAAATAAAACTACCCAGCAGGTTGGGCAAACATTTAACCCAGCCGCTGGGTTTGTCCATTTTCAACCCAACTTGGGTTGTTTTTAACCCAGCATTTTTTAGAGTGTATACTTTTACTAAATATATTTTCTTTAGAAAGCCAAAATGTTGCTTAAAGATCAATATAATACTATTTGGCTTAATTAACTTCATTTAAAAGCTAAATCATGAAAGTAGAATTTTCACCTACAGTAAAACTGTAATCGTCATGTTCTGTTTTATGGACTTAGTTTTTATTACCTCATTTTCCTGTGTTCAGTTCCTTTTTCATTTGTTCCCCATGTTCCCTCTCCTCATTTGTTGCCATAGTAACTGATTATGTTGTACACCTGTTTCTAGTTGCTCATTATTCTGTGTATTTAGCTCTCGGTTTTCCCCTCATTTCCTTCTTGTGTATTGTCTTTGCTTTTGTGAATCTGTTGCGTGTTTCCCTGCTCCTGTGCATTTTGCCTTTTTGCATTTCCTCCTTTTATTTTTGTTTAGTTAAGCTGCACGTTGGTTCCGTATCTCATCTCTTTGCCAGCTATGACTGTAACAAAAACTGAAAATATTTTGATAATCAATGTTTAATGTAGTTTACTTATTATAAAAACAACTTTGAAAAACCTTAAAGGGATAGTTTACCCAAAAATGAAAATTCTGTCATTATTTACTCACCTTCAAGTTGTTCCAAATCTGTATGAATTTCTTCTGTTGAACACAATATTTAAAAAAAATTATGGGTAACCAAACAGTTGATGGGCCCCACTGACTTCCTGGGCTCATCAACTGTTTGATTACCCATAATTTTCAAAATATTGTGTTCAGCCAATGCTATCTCACAACCAATTCGTATGTATTTTACAAGGTGGCTAATACGTACGAATTTGTACAACCTCACTTATACGAATTTATACGATTTGTCTAAACCCCAGTGATGGGTAGGTTTTGGGGCGGGGTTAGGGGTAGGTCATCCGTACGAATTCATAAAAACTTGGAAACTCATATAATAAGTACGATTTAGCAAAAAAAACGTACGATTTCATATGAATTTGCCACCGTACCACATAAAACATGTACGAATTGCCATGAGATCGGGTATGTTCAGCAGAAGAAATTCATACAGATTTGGAACGTAAATGATGACAGAATTTACATATTGGGGTGAACTATCCCTTTAATGTTTATTGTGATGTCTTTTTATCATATTTTCTGTTATGTACAAAAAAAAAAAAAAGTGTAAAAGCCCATAATAATTTCTGCAGTCAGTAATGTGTTCTGCACACCAACACTCTGTTGTCAAGCAAAAATTACTATTTCTAAAAAAAATAATTTCTTTTAATATTTTCTTTGGGTATGTGTACGGAACAAAACAGGTTTAAACCTTGCATGATTTTCAATTATAAAATGCACTTTTATGGTCATTTCACTTTTTTCGCGGTATGACAGCCGTTCTATCTGAAGTGAGCAATAATAACAACTTGAGCATTTACTCTAAATAATTTAAGTGACTTGAAGTATTAAGACCTATAATAAATTAGATTAAAAGCATATTACTCAGATACTGGCATAAACACAGACATGGGATGATGCAATCCAAGAAAAATGTGCAAAAATAAAAATAACCCTTGCTGGAGGACATTGGGGCATTAAGTACATTTCGAATTGTCTCACCAGATTTCCGCCCAGCTGACCTCCTCGGCCAATTCATCAACTGAACTGGAAAGATGCTCTCGGACTGTTTATAGCAGGGATTCTGGGGAAACCATGAGAATTTGCTGTTATATACAAAGCCACCTGTTATACATTTCTTTACTTTCGTATACTGTAGATCCAGTTACCCACTGTTTTCATGTCCATTTTGGATGTTTTCTTTTTAAATATTTTTTAGGGTCAACATTGTATTCTTAATAAATTGTTTTCTGGCTTCAGTTAACCTGATCTTGGAAGCAGGAAGTAATGCCAGACAGTAAGGAGACCACTGGTACCCCAAAGAGAGTGGAAAAACACACTTAATTGTTTCCCCTTAAGGTAAACCATTCCTCAGTCCCCGTGGCTTGATATGGAAAGCTGCAGTGATACAGGATGCCGCATGGGCATTTTTCAATCCATTAAAATGTTTCTGTTGACACATGAGTGTTGAATCAACAATGGAAAGAACGAATAATTCAAAAAGTGTGAAAAGGGCAGGGAAAACACTGAGAAATGCATGGAGCTTCAAAGGAGAGATTGTGTAGCTTACAATAAATTAACACACAAAGGGATTTATATCAAATGTCTTGATGTGGAATATAAAAATTCCACTTTCACTCATTTGTGTTTGCTGGGCATCTGAAGCATTGAAGTATCAAAATTCAAAGGACAAATGGGTATTTCTTCTCCCTTTGGAGGTTTTAGTGCAAAGGAATGTGCTCTTCCCTGGCTGAAGCTGAGCTGAACATTAAACACTAGGCCCCATGGCAACTCCTGGACATGGCCATAAAAAGTAATAGAAGAAACAGACCTCAACAAGCTAATGTGCCATAATTTACTTCTGACATGAAATAACAAATAAGAAAAAGTGAGTAAATTAGACTGTCAATCAATGTTGATTCTTTTTTTACTGAAGATATTATTTATCAGACACTTTTTATTGGAGATTTTCTTATTGTTTGTGTAGAACACATTGTATTAAACAGATCCCATTCACCGAAATGCTATTAAGATCAGATAGGAATTGGAGACTGGATTTGTATTCTGTAAAATATCAAAACTTGATAGAATCAAACTTTCAAAAGTCATGTGATTTCAGTAAACGAGGCTTCGTTACGTCATAAGTGTTTCGAAACGTTTAGAAATTTCAATGGTTCACATGACTTTGGCAGTTTTTTTTTTTCTAGTTATATTTATGGGCTTTTTGTGCCTTTATTCCGATAGGACAGTAGAGAGCAGACAGTAAAGCATTGGGCAGAGAGAGGGGGCAGTATCGGCACAGGACCTTGAGACGGGAATCGAACTCTGGTCGCCGTGAACACGTTTGCGCCATGTGTCGGCGCACTAACCACTAGGCTATCGGCGCAGACGACTTTGGCAGTTTGATACGCGCTCAGAACCACAGATTCAAAACAAAAGATTAGTAAAGCTTCATGAAGCAGTGTTTTGAAATCGCCCATCACTAGATATTGTTGAATAAGGTCGTTATTTTGTTTTCATAACATTAAGGTTGTACCTACAGTCTATGGGTTGAACCACTGTACTCACATGAACTGTTTTAAATATGTCTTTAGTAGCTTTCTGGGCATCTGAAAGTGTAAATTAACTTGATGTCAATGCAGGCCTCACTGAGCCATCAGATTTTATCAAAAATATCTTAATTTGTGTTCCGAAGATGACAGAAGGTCTTACGGGTGTAGAACGACATGAGGGTGAGTAATTAATGACAGAAATTTCATTTTTGGGTGAATTAACCCTTTAAGCCTTGTCTGTGAAACCGGGGGATACATTTTTTAATGGGGAGTGTTATTTGCTTTTAGACAAACTGAACAAAACCAGTTTAAACCTGAAACCATTTGATTAGACCGATATAAAAATGCACTTTAAATATATGACACAGTCATTTAACCTTTTTCAGTGTGGCTTGGAGACTGATGTCTTTCTTGTTTGTCGGGCTGTATGTATGATATGATATTTAACGTGGCAGGCATCTGTATTATAATGATCTACTGTAGCATGCAGCATCCTGGACCCCCGCTGCTTTTATACAAGGAGAGAAAAATAAGATTGGAAAACAACCCCATTATGGTTTAGGTGTACCTTAGTAGATGTTCCTGTTATTCCATAAACTTCAAAAAACAAAGTCAAGTATAAAAGTAAGGCTGCAATGCACATGCAGTGCAAGAAGGGAAAACCCCCTCCTCACAGCACACAGGAGGAATCACCTCTCTAAATACCACACAGCTAATGGAGCATCGGGTCTAGAGGATATGAGGAGAGGTCATTAACCACTGCTGCTTGATTTATAGGGTAACCCCAAAATAAACCAAGTGCCAGTCCTTAAGAACTTACAGTAAAAGAAAATAATTAAAAAAACAATAATATGTCCAAACATTCCATCTCCTGCCTTTGACACCATATTTATTTTAGATCATCTCTTGCTGCAATCAGCTGCAAATTTTTTGGGCAGCACAGTGGCTCAGTGGAGGTCCCGGCTGAACCAGAAGACCTCTGTGTTGGAGTTTGCATGTTCTCCCTGTGTTTGCGTGGGTTTCTTCTGGGTGCTCCGGCATAATCCAAAAAACATGCTGTATAAGTGAATTGGGGAAGCTAAATTGTCCGTAGGTGTGAATGCATCCCAAGCCATGTAGGTGGGAGGGTTGGGGAAAGTCCTGGCAACCTACCCCGGAAAAATTATTGCCAGGAAATTCATGTACAGTCTCTTGTGTATAAAATGGACCCATAGAATCACTAAGTGCCGGATACGCTGAAATGGTTAATGAATTAATTTTGTTTTGGAAGTCTCCTACAATAGGTTTACATGCATCCAAGGTTAATTTTCTTATAATATACACTGCACATCACCTCATTTCTCAAAGAGTCTTAAAAAGGTTTGTTTGAAGATTCAGTCTCTCTAAACCCCTCCTTTCAAAAGCCTAATCTGCTCTGATTGGTCAAATGTCTCAGTCTGTTGTGATTGGTCGGCTGCTTACAGTGCGTGTCAGAAATGAAACGTCTTATTACCATGTCTGAATTTCACCTCTGGAGGCTTCCTCAGCACTTGAGTGATACAAACAGTAACAATGGCGTTGGTTTTACCTTATCAATTCCAGTGCAAGTCCTTATCCTTTTAAATGAATGCGAAGTGAATTCTCAGCGCTGAAAACAGCATCTTCTCGACATGTCAACAACACGAACCAAACTAGGCCTCAACTACAACTACAGTGTTTGAGGGCGGGGTAAAGTAGACATTGTTTGCAGGCACCCAATGAAGACCAAATTTGTTACATTGTTACATAGATATGTTACAGGAAATAAGACTGGAATTACTGACGACTCATTTCGGCTGTTCAGAATCAATTCTTTCTTTTAGGGGAAAATAATTTTATATGTCATGCACTTTTATCTTTAAAACTTGGCATACCTTTTACCTTCACAAACAGCTATATATCACACTTCTTCTTCAGGTATGTCTGTGCTACAGAGCACATGGGACAGTAAGCCTATTCCACTGGTAGCGATCGGTGCAATGGGATTCGGAATCCGTCCTATTTGAATGTACTTCGGTCACGTGTCTTTCTTGGCCTTCCTCGTCTTTGGCATCCATTGGACGGCTCCATGTCAGTGCAGTTTTTGCTAGGCATTGTTCTGATTGCTGTAGAATGTGACCTGCCAGTTTGATGCAACGCTCAGACAAAATAGCGGAAAGTCTGTGGGTTTTAGCCGAGCTCAGAATGTCTTTGTTAGTAACGCTAACTCCTGACAGACACCACAAGCAAACATAGATCGCCATCAGTGTCAATCAGGTATCTGGTCTTGATCTGCTGCCTTGTGCTCTTCGCTTTTTTCAGCGCTTGCTCCACCTCATCAACTGTTATTGTGTATGTTTTCACTTGTAGTTCCGGGGAGAAATCCCTTGGGTTAAAAACATAAGTGCTCTTTGGCTCAGGTTGGTCCAAAGTCTCTCAGAAATGGTCAGCTCAACGCTGGTCTTGGTCTTGGTCAGTGAGATATATTTATTAGGCACAAAAGTGGATTTTAAGATTATATAACTAACCACATAACTCCCACGCTAGATTAAAAAAAAGCTGTAAAAGTGTAACTGGTTGAACTAAATGTTGTTTTTAAATGTTTAAATGTCCAAAAGAAATATCAAATGTTTATTGTCTCATTTCCTCTAATGTCATCCAACTGGATTGGAAACATGACCTTTTTATTGTACAGTTAAATGGTTATTAGAAACACATTTGAAAGAAAAGTGTTGCAGTAAGCGAAAAAAAGTAATGCAATTTGTGCTGCTGTTGTGGAGGAAACGGGAGAAGATGTTAAGAGTTATCTGTTTGTTCAGATATATATCAGTATATTAATATCAGTATATTATTTTAATACAATTATTAAATATGTTCTGTTCTGTTGAAAGTGAGTTTTATTCATTCTGAAAGGACACGCCTTTATGATCGGGGGGGTGGTATGTTATTGGTATCCTGGGTTTAATGTCTGTTTTGTGTGGGTTTTGCACTTGTTTTAGTTCCATTTCCTGTGTTTGAGTTTGGTTTCCTTGGTTTTTCATTGATTGATTATGATCTGTACCTGTTCTTTATTTTGTATAGGTTGACTTGTGTTATTTAAAAGTTTGATCAGTTCATTGTCCGTTCTTATCATTTTTTGTATCCAGTATTCTGAGAAATATTCCTTTGAGTTTGTTTTCATTAAACATTCACTGCTTATGATTAAATCCAGCCTTTTATTTCATCATGTTTGCAACCTTACACATTTAACCCAGATGGTTGCTCATATTCAGTGAATGCTTATCAATTTTACCTCATATTTATTTTATTTATTGTTAGGCCTACTTACAGAAAGGTCTGTAAATGTATAGAACAGGTTAGATATTTTATTTATTTGATGGAAATTCAGTATTTTTAAGTCATGACAAATTCATGAAAAATGAAAATAAAATTTGATACAAAAACATTTAAATGCATATAAACAGGTCAAAATGGATGTTTTTTCAATATTTTATGGCCATCTTTACACTTTTATGCATTTGTTCTCAACTGTTTTAACATTACTGTACATTTACCTACTTAAAGCTGCAGTTCGTAAGTTTTGCCTCTTTGTCGCCATCTCTGTTTGAAACCTGCAATTGCAGTTATTTGCGGAATTATCATCTTTGCGCGGGTTGTGCATCGGCACGGCTCCTGAAAAGGTAATTTCATCTTTGCTGTCAAATGTTTGTGCGGATGAATCTAATGTTTGCTGTCAGTCACCACATCGGTGTGGATACTGTACTTCGGAATCACAGATTCTACGTCTTGGAAGTATGACCAAAATAAGAATTTTCACCGGAAAATGTCATCTGAACAAGTACGTAACATGTCTGCCTCTTTTGTTCTGACCAACTGAGAAAAAAAGCATTACAATCTCGCTGCCAATAGTGATTAAATCTAATGATCGCTCAGCTCATATCACATCAAACCGTGCAAACTATTATTATTGTTATACTTTTTTCTCAAATTGTTAATGTTAACAACATCAGCATTGTTTGACTGTGTATTTAGTGTGTATTAGCGTTACCTGTAGATTTCAATTTCTGTAGCCAGCCCTCAGTCCGACGTCTTTTGCTTTTGACTCAGGTGAATCTCCAGTTGTCACTGATGATTGTCAGTTGGACCTTTCTGGATTACAATCCGCCATCAAAATGATAAGTTTAATTATTCCAGCTGCTGTGAGAAAAGGCTTTAAATGATCCACCGCCTGTACAGCATCCTCACATGCAATATAGCCCACTAGCTGGGACCTTTGTCATGTTTACAGATGTGAACGGCTGCATGCTCGAATTTCCCACGGAAACCTACCCGTACCGATTTTATTATAAAACATTATTACAAGCTTACCGTTGTGAATCGGGCTAAGGTAAGGAGATTGTTTTGAACACTGGCTGGTTATGTACTTGCTCTAAAATTGATTTTGGATCATTTTTAACCAAAAAAAGTTACGTACTGCAGCTTTAAGTTTTATAAAAAATTTAAAATATATATAATTTTATTTGATTTATTTTACACTCAATTATTTTGTGCACAGTTACACCTTGTTTTAACTACATTCAATAATCATAAAAGTATAATGTTTAAAGTGTTACAAAAAACTTATACAAACTTTGTATCAGAGCTTTATCATGGCAGATGTAAGTGTCTGTAAAGTGAAAGTGTCGTGTTGCTGGTCCTGTGAAGCCCCTCCCAGAGCACGGGGGTCTCGGTATTTAAAGCCGGTCGGTGCCGCACTTATCGCCGCTGTGGAGTGCGCGTGCAGGGACACAAAATGAAGCGCTTAACTTTGTTTGCTCTGGCTATTACCTTAATCGCGACAGCTTTCGCCGCGAAATCCCCGTATCAAGCGGTTCTTCAGCACAGCAGGATAAGAGGAAGACCCCATGGGTAAGGGCTGTTAAGACTCTGAAAGTCTTTCATTGATCATTTTAAAGACTGATGCACTACTGTATTCCCTAAATGGGATTTAAAACCATGAACACAAATAAAGACATATGACCCTCTGATTTATATGCAGTTTGAACAAGATTTAGCCTACATTTTCTTTAGTCCTGCAGAATGCATTAAGCATTTGTTGAATGTATGGAGCATTTAAAGAAGGTTGTGTTTATTTGATTTGCGTTGCAGACCCAATGTTTGTGCCATGCAGAAGATTCAAGGAACGGATAAGAAGTACTTCACCAACTGCAAGCAGTGGTATCACCGCAAAATATGTGGCAAACCAACGTGAGTTACCTCAGAAATCTATCTATCTATCTATCTATCTATCTATCTATCTATCTATCTATCTATCTATCTATCTATCTATCTATCTANTTACACTCAATTATTTTGTGCACAGTTACACCTTGTTTTAACTACATTCAACAATCATAAAAGTATAATGTTTAAAGTGTTACAAAAAACTTATACAAACTTTGTATCAGAGCTTTATCATGGCAGACGTAAGTGTCTGTAAAGTGAAAGTGTCGTGTTGCTGGTCCTGTGAAGCCCCTCCCAGAGCACGGGGGTCTCGGTATTTAAAGCCGGTCGGTGCCGCACTCATCGCCGCTGTGGAGTGCGCGTGCAGGGACACAAAATGAAGCGCTTAACTTTGTTTGCTCTGGCTATTACCTTAATCGCGACAGCTTTCGCTGCGAAATCCCCGTATCAAGCGGTTCTTCAGCACAGCAGGATAAGAGGAAGACCCCATGGGTAAGGGCTGTTAAGACTCTGAAAGTCTTTCATTGATCATTTTAAAGACTGATGCACTACTGTATTCCCTAAATGGGATTTAAAACCATGAACACAAATAAAGACATATGACCCTCTGATTTATATGCAGTTTGAACAAGATTTAGCCTACATTTTCTTTAGTCCTGCAGAATGCATTAAGCATTTGTTGAATGTATGGAGCATTTAAAGAAGGTTGTGTTTATTTGATTTGCGTTGCAGACCCAATGTTTGTGCCATGCAGAAGATTCAAGGAACGGATAAGAAGTACTTCACCAACTGCAAGCAGTGGTATCACCGCAAAATATGTGGCAAACCAACGTGAGTTACCTCAGAAATCTATCTATCTATCTATCTATCTATCTATCTATCTATCTATCTATCTATCTATCTATCTATCTATCTATCTAATTAAAGGATAGGTAAAGTTGTCAGGATAACATTTTGCATTTTGCAAACATGTTCCAGTATTTTACTTTGCTCGAGTCTGAGTCTGAAATGATGAATATTTCTTCTTAGGTAAGATACTATTGTCTTTTCAAGTTTCAAGGAAAAAGTCTCTCAGGACATAACTAGATGGAAAATATTTCACCAGGTGTCATACCGGAGTCCTTTTCCCACATTTATGGAACCAGATTGAAGTTTAAGTTAATGACTTATTTTCAGCACTTTCATCTAAACTGCTAGATTGTGCTGAGAGATGAATATGTGAATAAACTTACATCAACTTTCCAACCCAGGAGTTAAAATGCATCATCTATACGGTTTGAAGTGGTTGTGCTTAATAATGTTTATTACCCTGTGGGGTGTTCTTCATTAGGCTTGATGAATTTGGGGAAGCATTTTCCAAATAGCAACCTTTTGGAGTGAAGAGGAAATGTCTTGTTAAAGTGTTAATGACTTTAAACTAAAGTGTTTCTACAAGCTTTTTTTGTGTTGTATGACACAGTTCCCATTTTCCAGCAGCTGTGTAGCTCATAAAGTTATAATTTTACACAATGGACAGATTAACTTTTTTTTGGTAAAGCCCACGTTTCTTTTGTGTGCAACAGTGAACAGGGTATTTGAGTTCAAGTTGACAGTAGATATAGAAGAACGCTGTGTAGTAATGGTTACCATATGTCTCTTGGTAATTGGCTTCAGTCTTGGTGGGGTTAAATTGCCTAACATCCTGAACAGTGCATTAATGCAAGGCTGACGTATCTGAGTGCCTTTCTGTCTAAAGGCTCTTCAGTGCTCCAAGACCTGGATTTCAATTACAACTTGTAGCAACACTGTTTGATTGACAGACACTTAATGTCCCCATGGGGGGAAAGGTGTTATGAACATTCCACAGACAAATATATATTCGGAAGGAGCCGCATGTCTACAATACAAGCACAATAATTAGTTTTAAAAGTGAAATAAAAATCATAGACTTAATGGGATGGTGTAAATTGGTGAAGTTGCCGTTTTTGGGACAGTTTGTTCCGTGATGGTTATTAGAGTCTGGAATGTTTATTTGCGTCTAGATTTGGAGGCATTATGTAAGAGATTAATGTTGCTTACATAAGGTGTGCATGCTAAGGTACACCAACACGTTTTGGGAGTTTTTTAGTTGCAGAAGTTTATAATAAACCCATGTATCCTGGCTAGAGATGATATTTTGCATAATAAGAGTTTATGACACCATATGTTATTCATATTTACAGTACACTCTAAAAAATGCTGGGTTAAAAACAACCCAAGTTGGGTTGAAAATGGACAAACCCAGCGATTGGGTTGTTTTAACCCAGCGGCTGGGTTAAATGTTTGCCCAACCTGCTGGGTAGTTTTATTTAACCCAAATATTGTTTAAAAATTACTGTATTTCTTGCTTAAAATGAACCCAAAATATGTTGGAAATTAACATTTATTAATATGTTTAATAAACAAACATTTATTAATACTTTTTTTGAATAATATTTAAACAATAAACATTTATTAAATTGCTTATTAATAAATGCTCATCTTTTTGATTATTATTGTTGCCTCTAGTAATTATGAGTCTGATTTTTAATTTCCAACCTATTTTGGGTTCATTTTAAGCCAGACATATAGTAATTTGTAAACAATTGTTGGGTTAAATAAAACTACCCAGCAGGTTGGGCAAACATTTAACCCAACTCCTGGGTCAAAACAACCCAATCGCTGGGTTTGTCCATTTTCAACCCAACTTGGGTTGTTTTTAACCCAGCATTTTTTAGAGTGTGCAATTCAAAAGTTTGAGGTGTGTAATATTTTTAAATGTTTTTGAAAGAAGTCTCTTCTGCTCACCAAGGCATTTATTTGATCAAAATTTCTGTTTGAATATATTTTAAGATGCATTATTTCTGTGATCAAAGCTGGATTTTCAGCATCATTAGTCTTCAATGTCACATGATCCTTCAGAAATCATTCTAATATATCTAATCTAATCTAATCTAATATGTATTTAATGTTGCATTTGATCAGTTTAATGCTTCCTTGCTGAGTAAAAGTGTTAATTTGAAAAAAATGTCTTACTGAACCCAAACTTTTGGATGGTAGTACATCAAAAATTGACAAGATTTTTTTCCCATTTTGTAAATGTAAGTATGTTAGCGTAGATCATTTAGAAAGACTTTGACTTATATTTGGTTATTCATTTATTTTGCCTGTTATTTGTCATGCCATTTTCATTATTTCTTTATTCAGATGTTTAAAAGCTGTCTGTTTGGCAACTCTGATCAGGAACAAAATTTAAGAGTGTACAGCGAAATCTTGAGACATTTGTTTTATTCATCTTCCCATTTTTAAACAGAGTTTCTTTCATAGCAGTTCTCAAGAAAGCAAGAAGGAAGTCGTTGATGTGGGTGCTTGGATGCTTTTAGGAAGTGATTTCAGTTGGGAGTCCTGAGGCCTTAAAGTATCCCCAAACGCACACAAATCATCGCCTAGGTCTCAAAGAGTTTTCTGTTTTTCTGATGTCTGTATGAAAAAAAAGTCTTGCAGTGAAAGGATGTACCGAAAGCCCAAGGTTGTGTTCTGTGACACTGAAGTTCACTTGATTTACTGAGTTTCTTTGGGGTTTTGACGTTTGGGGTCAGAGGAATTTTGTGCGAATAACTACACTCTTTGTATGACTGGTTTATACTGTGGAACAGGATGTTTCCAGGTCACTTGAGGAGAGACAAATTACTTTCTTCAGCATTTATTCTCTAGTGCTCTCTTTTGGCTAGACACCTGGTTCAGGCCCTTTTTTTCAAGAAAACCTTTTGCTGAATATCTGTGATTATCATATTGGTGATAATATGGTTGGATAATTTCCGCAAACATTTAAAATGTTTGTGCTTTTAAAGTTATAATTAATGATTGTTGTCATCTCCTTTTTTCAAGTTGTCAAAGAAATCATTTAGTCACTTTTGATATCCTCTATAAATGGGAAGTGAGACATCTTAGAAGACACAAAATGATAAATCAGCTGACCATTCATACACTGAAAATAGATTTCAACATAGTCTAGCATATTACAACTTTCACAATACTTCTTGGAACCTTTTGTTACACCACTTGAAAGTGCACAATACGTAGCCTAGCTGTTTATTTTGTCAGAAATCCATGGCTACCATCTTTGCTTACATTGGCAGAGGATAAACAGGAGTTGAGTTACCATCTGTTTTGATAATCAGTTCAGTCTGCTTTCCTCTTCCGTGTGTTTTACAAGTCTACCCCATGCCTGAATTTCAGGACTGTTGTCTTTGTTTAGATTTGCCTTCTAGTCTTCCACTCTATCACACTTTAAGATGCTGTGGGTTAGTATGCTAACAATTTGTTGGAATTGGTATGTGAACAACCTTTAAAAATATGTATAATTCAAATTCCTTTGTCTCTAAGTGCACAAACCATGGAATATATCATCGATGTATCCTCAAGGATTCTTTGGCAAAATATGTTAAACAACTAAGTCAAAGAGCTATTTTATAAAATGGCAAGAAATCTAATTATTTTTATGTTGCATATTTTGGCATATTGTTAAAATAAGCACAAACATACTTTACCTTTTAAAGGGTTAGTTCACCCAAAAATGAAAATTCTGTCATTAATTACTCACCCTCATGTCGTTCCAAACCTGTGAGACCTTCGTTCATCTTCAGAACACAAATTAAGATATTTTTGATGAAATCCGATGGCTCAGTGAGGCCCGCATTGACAGCAAGATAATTAACACTTTCAGATGCCCAGAAAGCTACTAAAGACATATTTAAAACAGTTCATGTGACTACATAGCCTGGATGCCAGCCGAACTTAGCCCCGCCCACAACATTTTTAGGTCGGGGAAGTTCGGTCTGGACTCGATCCGTAGAGGAGTAATTATGCCCGAACAGAAACTGTTCGGACCAATCACATTGTCAGGGCGATGATTGACAGATTATCACCAGAAACGTAATCAGCCACGTCATCAAAGAGCGCTTGGGTTGAATTAGTTTACAACAATGATGGCTGTTGTTGAAGAACTGAGATGTGTAGATTCCGCCATCGTGTCCGTTATAGAAGATATCGACAGCGCATTCATTTTAAAAGATTTTAAAATTCTTTTTACAACACCGGCAAAGATTGTTTACGCTCATCTTCTACTAGTTCCAGCATGTGTGCAGTCGCTTAACATACGTCACTTACTCTGTACTCTGATTGGTTGTAGGTCTATCCAATTGAGGTCTTTCCTGGATCGGTTGAAATACGCCCCCATAATCAAAGCCCAATGGAGCAGTATCAGACTCATATTCTGACTAGAATTGAGTATGACCACGTCAGGCTAGTGACTACAGTGGTTCAACCTTAATGTTATGAAGTGATGAGAATACTTTTTGTGTGCCAAAAAAAACAAAATAACGACTTTATTCAGCAATATCTAGTGATGGGCGCTGATTCATGAAGTTTCGAAGCTGTACAAATCTTTTGTTTTGAATCAGTGGTTCGGAGCGCGTATCAAACTGCCAAATTCACGTGATTTCAGTAAACAAGGCTTCGTTGCGTCATAAGTGTTTTCGAAACTTTAGTGGCTCACATGACTTTGGCAGTTTGATACACGCTCCGAACCAAAAGCAGTGTTTTGAAATCGCCCATCAGTAGATATTGATGAATAAAGTCATTATTTCGTATTTTTGGCACACAAGAAGTATTCTCGTTGCTTCATGACATTAAGGTTGAACCACTGTAGTCACATGAACTCTTTTAAATATGTCTTTAGTAAGTTTCTGGGCATTGAAAGTGTTAATT
The DNA here is from genome assembly GCA_003731715.1 of Anabarilius grahami. Classification (NCBI taxonomy): domain Eukaryota; kingdom Metazoa; phylum Chordata; class Actinopteri; order Cypriniformes; family Xenocyprididae; genus Anabarilius; species Anabarilius grahami. The sequence continues at coordinate 1,781,064 of RJVU01035834.1, forward strand.
ATCTTGCTGTCAATGAAGGCCTCACTGAGCCATCGGATTTTATCAAAAATATCTTAATTTGTATTTATTTAATTTTAATTTTAATTTGTAAAAATATCTTAATTTGTATCTGTAATTAATAACAGAATTTTAGTCTATAGATTAGTGATGGCTTTAAAATGGATTTAGTGATCATTATTTAGTCCCATACAATAAATGTTTGTCACTGAAAAACCCTTACACTCATGAAATAATGTTTATTTCATAGAAAAACAAACAAAACCGGCCCATACAGACTCATTTTTTAATATTGAATTAATATTAGTAACTTGACCTAATAAAACTGATCATGCATATAAAGATTAATTGCATTAGTAAGTGATCATAACATTTTTCTGAAATAGAAACGTGTCTTTGTGTCAATCTCCAGTATCCCAGTTATTGCACCTTTGCATGGTGGTTCCTAGGAATTTCCTATTGTTTTTATTGGCAGAACTACTGGTGTTAGAGTTCCCTCTCAGGAGATTCCCCTGGCCCATACTGTGCCTCTGGATTCTTCTGCTACCAAAGGAAATTAGATTTTATGACCCTCTAAGACCAACTCAAGCACAGACCTTATTTATCATGGAAATATCTGGCAAGAAATTAATGAAGAAGTACAGTATAGAGGAGTCGAGGAGTGTGTTGGTTGTCTCCGCTTCAGCCCTCATAATAATAAAGAGAGAAATATAGACCTGATTTCCTGCAGAAGTTTTTGAAGAGCTCCCATTTCCAATGGGATCTGTACAGAATCTTCTGTAAACCTCAATGAAGCATAGAGAAATGTTTTTTAGATTCTCAAATCTTAAATGTACTTGTTTTTTTGTAGGGTGATCAGCTATGAGTGCTGCCCTGGCTATGAGAAGGCCATTGGCGAAAAAGGCTGTCCAGCAGGTATGTAATTTGAGTTGCATTCATGAAAGGAGGTTTATTATAATATAGCAATAAAAAAATTGATTTATTTTTCAAAGCTCTACCTCTGGTGAACATCTATAAAACCCTGGGTGTGATTGGAGCCACTACTACTAAGATGTACTCTGAAAGAGCGAAATTGCAGGAGGAGATCGAAGGACCCGGCAGCTTCACATTCTTCGCTCCCAGCAATGAGGCTTGGGCTGCGCTTCCCACTGTGAGTTCCCAGCAATGCGACTCCATAGATCACATAGAACTAATAAAGTGTTTCCCGTCATATTCAGGCAATGCAGACAAAGAGTTCCCAGAAAATGTTATGTAATGTCTATCAAACTGTTAAAACATCAAGATAAGCTCAATGTCATTTTAAAATGTGCTGTAGGAAATTCTGGACGCCCTGGTGAGCAACGTCAACATTGAACTCCTCAACGCTCTGCACTACCACATGATCAACAAACGCTTGACTTCTGACGATCTCAAGCATGGTGCTGCATTCCCCTCCATGTATCAGGACTTTGATGTTCATATCCACCATTATTCTAATGGAGTAAGTTAAACGTGAATGAAGCCATTGGTTTGCTGCTTTAACCAAGTCTTGTTTAGATTTTCTCACTGGAAATATGTTGTTTAGTTTATCTATGGTTAGTTAATACTATTAAAGGGTTAGTTCACCCAAAAAATGAAAATTCTGTCATTAATTACTCACCCTCATGTCGTTCCACACCTGTAAGACCTTCATTCATCTTCAGAACACAAATTAAGACATTTTTGATAAAATCCGATGGCTCAGTGAGGCCTCCATTGACAGCAAGTTAATTTACACTTTTTAGACACCCAAAAAGGTACTAAAGACATATTTAAAACAGTTCATGTGAGTACTGTGGTTCAACCTTAATGTTATGAAGCGACGAGAATACTTTTTGTGTGCCAAAAAAACCCAAAATAACGACTTTATTCAACAATATCTAGTGATAGGCTTAATGAAGCTTTGAAGCTTTACGACTCTTTTGTTTCGAATCAGTGGTTCAGAACGTGTATCAAACTGCCAAAGTCACGTGAACCATTGACATTTTGAAACACTTATGACATAACAAAGCCTTGTTTACTGAAATCACATGACTTCGGCAGTTTGAGATCGTTTGATACACGCTCCGAACCACTGATTCGAAACAAAAGATTTGTAAAGCTTCAAAGCTTCATGAAGCAGGGTTTTAAAATCACCCTCGGATTTCATCAAAATATCTTAATTTGTGTTCTGAAGATGAACGAAGGTCTTATGGGTGTGGAACGAAAATGAGGGTGAGTAATTAATGACAGAAATTTCATTTTTGGCTGAACTAACCCTTTAAGAGTAGAGTCGACTAGTGTTTTTAATCTCAAATGATTTGTTGTGAAGTTGTGTGCACATTACCAAACCATATGTTTTGTTGCAGATTGTGACAGTGAACTGTGCAAGGCTCGTGAAGACAGACCAGCATGCCACCAATGGAATTGTGCATGTTGTTGACAGAGTCATCACCGCCATTACGAACAATGTCAACTCTTTGATTGACACCGATGATGACCTGGACACTCTACGGGTAGATTGAGGGAATTTGCTGGTTCGACAGGCTTTTCATTTTATGTAGTATAAATGGCACATTGAATGACCTTTTTCCCTTTTCGTTTAGACTGCAGTTGCTGCCGCTGGTCTCACCAGCCTGTTGGAGAATGAGGGTTCCTACACCATCTTTGCTCCAACCAATGAAGCCTTTGAGAAGATTCCTCCAGAAACACTGACCAGAATTTTGGGAGACCCTGTTGCTCTTAAAGGTACTTTTGATCTTCTTCAGCACTTCTTCTTCATGCATTTCTGAATGAAATTAGATATTCAATGAGGAAAAATTTTTAAGCGGGACTAATTTTATCCATTGGGAAGTGGTTGGATTGTGAAAAGTAGACATTACAGTACATAACAGATTGGAGCCAAGTGGTTGGAGATTTATTTGTAACGTCAGCCAAACAAAAAAATGTTTCAGAAGCCAAGAAAGCTATTATGCTAAAGGATCATGATGACAAATGTTTTGTTTGCAGTAATGTGCACACAATAAGACAAAAATAGGGACAATTTTGTTTTGTTGGATTTGAGTTTATGTTGGAGAAAAACCCCAGATGCTGCAACAGCAGTTTCATTTTTTGTGTCCAAAACGATTATTATGGTATGTCTTTTTCCAGTAGCACAGCTGTGCTGATGCTGAGATGTGTTGTCATCTGGTCATTTTTTTTTGGTCTCAATTCACTTTAGATCTGCTGAATTACCACATTCTGAAGAACTTGCACTGCTCTGAGTCCATTGTGGCTGGAACTCCTCTGGAAACCCTGCAGGGCTCCGTGCTGGAAGTCGGCTGCGACGGTGAAGAGATGACCATCAACGGCAAAGCCGTCGTCATGCAGAAAGATAAACTTGGAACCAATGGAGTTGTTCACTACATCAATGAACTCCTCATCCCTGACTCGGGTATTATCTTTAGACTTCATTTTTAGTTGCTGTTTTAGGGTCAGTGTCATGACACAATTTTTTGCTCAATTATTAAAAAATACATTCAAAGTGCAATTCATACAATGGCTTGAATACACAAATTCTACTATATACTTGTTATTGTACACTATTCTCATTTTTAAATTTCTGATTTCATTAATTTTGATATTTGTCAAGGCATAAAGTCTGATAATTAGATTTTTTTATGATGTCATGTGGTACTAGGGTTGGGTATTGTTTGAATTTTAACGATTCTGATTCCAATTCCGATTCTGCTTATCGATTCCGATTCTTATCGTTTCCTAATTTCGATTCCAATAAGGTAAAAAAAAAAAAAAATTCTCTTATTATTCTCTTTTCTTATCTCTTATTCTCTCATTGTAGATGAATACCATGAACAAAAGTTAACAGGCCAAAGAACACTTACACAAGCAACTTTTGCCAATGGTTTAAAAAAATTGCCTAACTAATATAAATTTCAAGCATTATTAAAGACAAGTAAACACTCAGTAATTAAAAAGAACAAATAAATAACTTAACAGTCGCACAATTATCTGAGCAAAGATATGATTGAAATAATGTGTTTTAAGATTTTCAGGTATTCAGTTACAGAAACTGTAATCAAATGTAAAATAACTCAGCACTTTATAAATAAAATAGACTTTGCAAATATAGTCACAAAAGGTTATTCAGTCAAGAACAGCGAGTTAATTTTCTCTTTGTCTTTTGTTGTTTGATTAACGTTATTATAGAGATAGCAGCAGGAATATTAGGCTGCTGTCACTTTAAGAGCTGCACTGATCCAATATACTGTTACACATTCGTTCTCTTTGTCAACTGTTTACATTCACTTTAGACATAACGACTGTGTTTACAAAGATATTTTGACATATTTTTGTGCGTATTCATCCGAAAAAGACCTGGAAGAGAACTCAGTTCAGTATTGCATACTATACAGTATGAGAGGCAGCTTTCTGTGCGCACGTTGTTTTCGTTTCAGCGCGTGGGTCTTCTTGTGCTTGAATGGTTTAAAGTCATACTAAAATGCACACAAAGGAATCGATAAGAGGAATCGAAATTTTAATTTTATAACAAGTATCCGATTCCTCACTTTAAGTATTCAATTTCAGAATTGGAATCGATTTTCGATTCTCAACCCTATGTGGTACACGACATTAGCTATACATGACGTTTTTTGTATATATTTACATTTAAACTAATTGTTTCTCGAAATTGATTTTTTAAATCGTTAGCCTCATACCATAATTGCCCAGATCATATTTCAAAGGCAGATATCACAATTTGGCCAAAAAATGACTATGAGGCTAACGAAATATTTTTCCTTTTCAGTGTTTTGATCACTCTTATTTTTAATTGACTTTTTAACCATACTGCATTCAATACTTTAATGTGCTTTCTTGTTTGTTTGTTTTAGCCAAGACCCTCCTGGAGCTTGCAGAGGGATCAGTTGTTTCTACAGCCTCAAAGCTTTTTAAAGACGCTGGTCTTACCGATCATCTCATTGGTTCTGAGGCTGTGACCTTAATAGCCCCACTGAATGATGCTTTTAAAGGTTGGATCACTCCATTTCATTAATCTAGCAATTAAGCTTCAAGCTTCAACTCTGAAATAACTTTAATTGTATCATTTGTGTGCAGACAAGAGCTTGGCCATGACACCCGACATGAAGAAAATGCTGAGAAACCACATTCTCAAGGAGAGGTTTTCCTCCAAGAGCCTTTACCATGGACAAGAGTTGGAGACTCTTGGTGGAATGAAACTTAGAGTGTTTGTGTTCAGAGATGTAAGTCTTTATATTTATCAATCCATCAACACACACATAAGAGCCACGTTTTTTATTTCTAGCCATGTTGTAGCTGGCAGTGAGGGAGGTATAGTTCTGTCCGCGATCTCACATTTCTGCTTCGTAATGGAATTGCCAGACCACCAGAAACCTCTCCTTTGGATCACCTTAACATTTTCCACGGCCCACTTCATGCATCATCAGTCTTGTGAGAAAAGAGAGCTTTGAAACAAATCTGCTGATGTGTACTACCAATAACCTTAACCATTTCACTTGCTTGGACGTTGCAGAACCTGTGCATTGAGAATGCCTGCATTGCTGCCCATGACAAAAATGGCCGCTTTGCGAATATGTTCATCGTTGATAAGTTCCTGACACCCCCCATGGGAACTGTCATGGACGTCCTGAAGGCAGATGATCGTTTTAGGTAAGAAGTCAAAGTCATGCATCATTTTCTCACCCCAATGTTGTTCCAAACCCATATGACTTTCTATATTCAGTAGGACACAAGAATATCTTGAAGTTGAAAGTTGTCTATGATTTGTGCACAATATTTTAGCTGTTATTCACTAAATCTTCCCTTCTGCCGTAGCTCTGAAGTCAAATATGGCATTTGGTCAGATGACACAAGAGAACAAATGGCATTTGGTGTCATAAGGCACCGGCACACCAAAGCTATTAAGTCGTATAGTCTACTTTTATGATGTTTTTTCAGTTACTTTTTGGATCTTGTCCTTAAATGGAAATAAGAAAAAAATTCAAAAACTCATCTTTTGTATTCCACACAAGACAAAGCCTTAAGGGTTTAGAATGACTTGAGGTTGAGTAAATGATGACAGGATTTTCATTTTCCTTTTAAATAAGATGCTAATGACTGTTTAAGCCAATCTAGAGGGATAAACTTTAGTACCTCTCATCAGTGGTGCATTACCTAAAATGCCCTATAAAAAAAAACTAGAAGAAAAAATGTTCCACCATAAAGGGTGTAATTGTTTTCACAGTCTTATTGAAAGGAAATATGCAGCTGCTGTTTCTCACCCACATTCAAAGACCTCAGTGTCAGTCTCTCAAAATGTTTTTTTCATAATGATAATCATTTAGTTGCGTGTTCAAACTTGAGGCTGTGATTTCTTCAGATTTGGGTGGAATTTGAGCTGTCAGTCTAGCTGTCTTTTATAGCCTAAAGATATACTCCTAATAATGTGCACTGATGAACTTTCTTCCGTACAGCACTTTGGTTGGCGCCATTCAGACAGCAGGCCTGACCGAGCTCCTGAACAAAAAAGGAACCTACACCTTCTTCGCCCCCACCAATGCTGCTTTCAGTGCAGTGCCCTCTGCCGACCTCAACAAACTCATGAGTAATGAGCCACTCTTGTGTCACCATATGTGTTCATAAAGCAGATCTTTAGTGCATGATTACGGACAAGCTGGTTCGATTTGGCATGTGTTTGTGGATGTGCAGCATATACTTACATCTGTTGTTGTACGTAGGAGAACCCAAGGAGCTGGCAAGCCTTCTGAAATACCACATTGGGGATGAGTTCCTGGTCAGCGGCGCTGTGACCTCACATACCAGAATGAAGCCCCTTGAAGGCGATAAACTGGAGTTAGGCGCTGTTAGTACTCATTACTGCAATCAATCTTATCTTATTATTGAGTGAAACATAAAAAGAATGCTTTTTAGATTGTGTATTTGCAAAGAATACTGTGGCGCACTGCTGTTCAAACGTTTTATGAAAGAAGTCTCTTCAAAAGCTGCATTTATTTGATCAAAAATACAGTAAAACAGTAATATTGTGAAATATTATGACAATTTAAAATAACTGTTTTCTATTTTAAAATGTAACTATTCCTTTGACGGAAAAGCTGAATTTTTAGCACCTCCAGTCTTCAGTGTCACATGATCAAGGAACATTTCTCATTATTATCAATGTTGAAAACAGTTGTGCTGCTCAAAGAAACACTGATACACTTTTTTTCAGGACTCTTTAAAGAATAGAAAATTCAAAAGAACATTATTTTAAATGGAAATATTTTGTAACATAAGTCTTTACTGTTGCTTTTGTAGAAAGCTTTTGTAACATTATCACTATCGTTCAAAAGTTTAAGGTCAGTAAGAGTTTTTTTTTTTTTTTTGGAAAGAAATTAATACTTTATTATTCAGCAAGGATGCATTAAATTGATCAGAAGTGACAGTATAGACATTTATGATGTTGCAAAAGCTTTATATGTTAGATAAATGCTGTAAAAAAAAATTGTACACAACTGTTTTCAACATTGATAATAATAATAAATGTTTCTTGAGCAGCAAATCAGCATATTAGAATGATTTCTGAAGGATCATGTGACACTGAAGACTGGAGTAATGATGCTGGAAATTCAGCTTTACATCACAGAAATAAATTACATTTTAAAATATATTCAAATAGAAAATAGTTATTTTAAATTGTAAAAATATTTCACAATATTACTGTTTTTACTGTATTTTGGATCAAATAAATGAAGCCTTGGTGAGCAGAAGAGACTTCTTTTAAAAACATTCAAAAATCTTACCATTCAAAAACTTTTGACCAGTAGATATATATATATAAAATTGAAATTTCTGTCATTATTTACTCACTCAGATGTCAGATCAAACTATATGCTGTTATTCTGCAGAATACACACAAAAAAAAATCATGAATCATCAAAGAATTCATGAATATTAACTGCCATTTTGTCAAAAATATAAAATTCTCCCTTTTGTTTTCCATGGAAAAAATACAAAATTTTGAAGTAAGGGAGAGTAAATGATAATGGATGACAGAATATTCATTTACGGGTGAAATATTCCTGATTTCATCTGATAATTCTTAAATTTCATTCTGATTTTTTATGTCTTTCAGCGTAACTCCACCATATACGTGAACAGAGTGCCTATTATCGAGGGTGATCTGATGGCTACCAATGGAGTTGTACATGCTGTTGATGTAATCATAAAGCCACTGCGTAAGCCATCGTTCAAATTTTCTTAAACATTTTGATATAAATATCTTATTTCAGAGCATCATAACAGTGTGATGTGCCACTGTGTTTTAGCTCCTAAGACTTTGAGTGACCAGGCTGAAGGCTCAACAATCAGACGCACCTCTGCTGTTAGAGTTAGTATATGTCATAAACTATTTTTCCCAATAAATCAGTGCCTATATTTAATTTCATTTTTTATAAACACATTTTGTGCTTTTTTTGAATTGTCAAAATATATGAAATATATCTTCTCAATTTTCCATCCCATGCAGGCTGGGTCTTATGTAATGAAAAATGGTATGCATTGTTTACTAACTTTAATCCCTCGTAAATGCAATTAATAAAGTGTGATTGTATTGAAATGTAAAAAATAATGAATCTTAATATATTTCTTGTCACATTACAGATGATCTCTTCCAGAAGGTCCTGAGAAGTCACAGCAGCAGAACAATGCCTCGTGTTCAGTAAACGTAGCTCTGCAATGTAAAACTGTAATTCATTTTAACCTCCACCACTTTAAGAGGATGGAAACACACAGTTCAATGTCTTATTTTGTGCAGTGGAGAGAAAATCCAGGCAACAAAAACAATTTGCATTGCAACTTTTTCACATGCCAAAGACCCTTGGATGAAGAGCAATGTTTTTTTAAATATCACAACCTGATGACAGCGATTTGTTATGGCACTTCATATGTTTTGGATATTCATTCGACTTCTGTTTTGGAATTTCAATCTCAGTTATTTGAATCAGATGTTGGTTCAACATTTTTTATTAACATTTTGTATTTCTTTTTATTGTTTTTGGTTGTTGTATTTAATATACCTGTAGCATGTTTGCATGGTTTAAGCTGGAACAAATGCTATTTGGGCACATGAAAAAACACAGACCAAATGTATGTCTTCATTTCCCATGATCTACAATGTAAAACCTGTTTCTTGTGCAGATTATTTGTCATATTTTACCAAAGATATTTTATGAACAACCAAAGATCCTTGTCTGCATATTTCACAATAAAATGACCATTTTGTAGCCAAAGAGTTATAGTTTACATATAACTAGTCAGTGCCCTTGAATGTAGTTTGCTCTGTCTGTTATAAGCCAATCTGTCAGTTCACTGAGCTGAATTCACAATGTGGTGGATTGTCATTATTTGGTGATTAATCTGTATGGAATTAAAAGTCTCACTCAGATGATCATTTTAAAAGTATGCTTGCTCTCATTATACATGACTAAAGAAGTTCTTTATGTTTCTTGCTTAAAGTGCTTAAATCAAAATGTAAGTTTTTTAGCTTTTAGTATGAATATGTTAGCCTTAAGGTTATGAATAAGCTGGTGTGTTCAAAAACAATGACAAAATTCACATTTAGGAGATACAAGCATTCAAAACTTACAGTCTCTCACTTCTGCTAAAATAGATCATAGATTTTGATGACTTCAAATCTTCTGTCCAATCAAATGCTCTCTAGAATCTGAAGTCCCGCCCCCTCCTACACTACAAACGGATGCTGAAGCTGCGGCTGAAATCGGTCATTTGTTCACACATTTACTAGTTTCTACATGGTGAATGCACATAGTGCACTATGTAAAGGATAGGGAAAGATTCAGACCGTAAATATGCTTTCCGTTGACGCGAATGAAGTGACTCGAGTGAACCGCTGCAGCGCGAGCACAGTCTGCTCCGGTTCTGAAACACGAGAGCACAGTGTGGATCATAAACGCGAGTCGGCACAGACCACAAAATGTTCTGATGTATTTGAATTCTACAAACAATGCTATATTTAAAGCAATTTATTGAAGAAACAGTTAGAGATTATAAGGGAAAATTGGGTTTTACGAGCTCAATGGCTCTGGCCGAGCTGTGATCTAGGCGAAATGCTACTGGCTATTTTTTTCAAAGGGGAGGGGCTTCTAGATACTGTATATCCCGCCCTGTCTTCCTGTTTCATTGGAAATTACATCAGCATAGTCACTGCGTTCCATTCGGAAGGGCTCATCCTTATGCCCTAATCCCTTCAAAGGGTTTACCCTCTGGAGTGAGAGCTTCGAAGGGATGAAGTGAAGTGACATGTGACATGTGGCCAAGTATGGTGACCCATACTCGGAATTTGTGCTCTGCATATAACCCATCCAAGTGCACACACACAGCAGTGAACACACACACACCGTGAACACACACCCGGAGCAGTGGGCAGCCATTGCTGCGGCGCCCGGGGAGCGGTTGGGGGTACGGTGCCTTGCTCAAGGGTCTCACCTCAGTCGTGGTATTGAGGGTGGGGAGAGCGCTGGACATTCACTCCCCTCACCGACAATCCCTGCCGGACCTGAGACTCGAACCCATGACCTTTGGGTTACAAGTCCGACTCTCTATCCATTAGGCCACGACTGCCCCAAAGGGTGACCCCTATGAAGGGTGTAGGGGTCAAAAAAACTCTTTTTGGTACGCACTTTTGCATCATCTTAACGAGACAATCAAGGAGGAGTAGATTGTGCAAGCTGCGCCCTTTGTTTAACGTTAGTTTATTTATTTATTTTTGGTTGATCGCACCATATTGTAGATTGTGTCTATTTGAAACATTTGAATGGACTGATGAAGGGAGCTGTAAAGTATTTTTGTTGAAGTACAAAGTCATTTTGACCATAATAATGTACCAAATCTAACTCGTATAAATATTACAGTAGTATAGAAAAATGCTACATATCCAATCCTCCTGTACCCATTCTGTGACGTCAAACAACTTCCCTGTGCAAAGGATCATGGGGGCCTGAAGTGTCCATCAGTACCCTTCGAAATCCTTCATTCTGAAGGGCCCTTTGAAGTGGCCAGTTTTGAGCACTTCAGTTTGGAACAACCCTTCAATATGGCGGCCATGATTATTTTCACTCCGAAGTGCCCTTCGGAGGGCGATATATCCAGTTTGGAACGCACCGCTAATGTCACATGTTCCGTTTAGTTCAGTCCTGTCTTGTCTGCATTAGTCCTCGTTAGTCACTATGGTTTCTAATTAGTCAAGTCTTGTCAGCTGTTTCCGTTTAGTAGTCATTATCTGTGTATTTAAAGGGTTAGTTCACCCAAAAATGAAAATTCTGTCAAGACCTTTGTTGATCTTCGAAAAACAAAATAAGATATTTTTGTTGAAATCCGATGGCTCAGTGAGGCCTCCATAGGGAGCAATGACATTTCCTCTCTCAAGATCCATTAATGTACTAAAAACATGTTTAAATCAGTTCATGTGAGTACAGTAGTTCAATATTAATATTATAAAGCGACGAGAATATTTTTGGTGCGCCAAAAAAAACAAAATAACGACTTACATAGTGATGGCCGATTTCAAAACACTGCTTCAGGAAGCTTCGGAGCGTTATGAATCAGCGTATCGAATCATGATTCGGATCGCGTGTCAAACCGCCAAACTGCTAAAATCACGTGACTTTGGCGCTCCGAACCGCTGATTCGACACGCTGATTCATAAAGCTCTGAAGCTTCATAAAGCAGTGTTTTGAAATCGGCCATCACTATATAAGTCGTTATTTAGTTTTTTTGGCGCACCAAAAATATTCTCGTCTCTTTATAATATTAATATTAAACCACTGTACTCACATGAACTGATTTAAATATGTTTTTACCTTTATGGATCTTGAGAGAGGAAATGTCATTGCTGGCAATGCAGGCCTCACTGAGCCATCGGATTTCAACTAAAATATCTTAATTTGTGTTCCGAAGATTAACGAAGGTCTTACGGGTGTGGAACAGCATGAGCGTAAGTAATAAATGACAGAATTTTCATTTTTGGGTGAACTAACCCTTTAAGTTCCTGCCTGTTCTGTGTTCATTGTCGGTTATTGTTTGTTGGAGCACACTGTTACGTTTCTGCCTGCTTGTTGAATTAAACCCTATTTATTATTGTGAATCTGCACTCGTCTACCTTCGTTCCATGACAGCTGCGCGTTCCAAGGCACTTCAGTGGGCCTTTTAAAGCAAATTTTACATCATAACCAAAATCTGCCAGCAGTTAATGTGGCTTATTTTGCTTCAGGACTTGGATTTTACATTGAACATCATCCAGAGACTCAACACAGTACTAAAACTGTTTTTCATAAAAAGTAACAGAAATGTCCATCAGTTGTAATATTAATATAATATTAAGTTAAAAAGTTTAATCTCTCCATGTTTATCATTGTTGCCAGATGCAGGTGGTTTTAGTGGGCAATTCTAGAGAACATCTGATTGGACAAATATCAGTAAGGTTCAGGATGAGTCATCAATATTTATTTCTGTTTTCCTAGAAGAAAAATACTATAATTTTTCAATGCATATATCTGCTAAAGCTGAATTTTGTCATGACTTTTTTTGTTTAGGTCAACACTAACATGTACAGTAGATGACATTAAAGCTTACACATGGACTAAATGCATTAAAGCTTTTATTTACATTTCATGGGGTCTTTAAAAGTTGCTAAACCTATTTAATTTGCTGCCCTAAACTCACAATTATATAGTTCATTGCATTTTATTATTTACATTTAGCATTGTTTTTCCACCCATACTGTCCATGAGCCTATCAGAACAGCCCTGCCATTTCTGGATCCCAGCCAACCACTGGAATCTGATGGGAGCTTCCGTAATGACTTTACATGGAAAGATGCCTGTTGTTTAAACCTGCCATTTCGTTTTACTGTGCTTGTTATATCACTGCATAAACTCTGGAACAGTTTGAGGATGTTAACCAGAGCTTCTGTACCCTGAAGCGGTCCTGAGACGGGATGTCTCGAGTATCCCAGCAGAGCTGGAGTAGGAAACATATGTGTACAGTACCCTTTCTCAGCTGGCAGCCCGAACGAAACATTCCAACAGCGTTTTACTTCCATAGCGAGACACTGGCAGACTGTTTTGTGTCAGAGAAGGGAGTGAGATTTAGTGCTACTGGAAGCTGCTGGCAAACACACTTATTAAGTTATTACAGTTTGCAGTATGTAGCAACCAAAGGTCAATGTGCTGAAAAATATTGTGGATATGCTCATCTCCTCTTAGAAATGTTTAACCATGAAGTTAAAATCATTACAACACTGCACGGAAACAAATGTCAAGTCTAATAATAAGTCTACATCTGTATTAAATTCAGGCTTACACTGTAGGATGCCTGAGACCTTTATAAATCATTTGATGTCTGTTTTTCTTTAGTATCAATCCAGAGTATTCAGACATGTTTTGTCCATTACTTTGACCGCCTGCATTTCAGTCAGATAACCAGTTTTGGTAAAGTGTTGTTATATGTAGCAATATTAGTGGTGATTTATAATTCTCTCCACTGTGGACCAAATTGAAAAAGAAGTGTCTGTAGTACACCTACACACGGCTATTGAATGACATATCTCCTTTCTAATGGAAAACACATGTGCGGCCATTGATGGCTCAATATAATGTGTTTCACTCTCTATATCAGAATTGTTCTTCATGTGGTCATGTCTACATTTACTGGTTCTATTTAAGTCAAAAATATTATTTAATTTGTCTGATTCCACCTGACTTCATTAGGATACACCAAACAGTAATTTTTAAGGGTTAGATCAATATATGAGTAAAGTTTGATGACGAACTTTGAAGTTGGCTTGAGAAAGCCAAACCAGAAAATCTCTGAAAAAGTTTGAAGGTTTTACATTTGAAGAAGTTTAAATTTTAAGTTTTGAAGTCAATAAAGTCTATCAGAAAAACACAGATAGATAGATAGATTAATTAACACATTGCCAACATGTTTTTGCATATTGTTAGCACATTACTAGCATGTTTTAACACATTGCTAGTATGCTTCTAACATGTTTAAGCATGTTTCTAACATGTTTAAGCATGTTTCTAACATGTTTAAGCATGTTACTAACATATTTAACATGTTGTTAGCATTATTTAGCACATTGCTTGCATGTTGCTAGCATGATTTAACACCTTGCTAGAGTTATTAGCATGTTGTTAGCATTTTTAACACATTGCCAGCATGTTTCTAGCATGATTTAACATGTTGCTAGCATGATTAGCACATTCCTAGCATGTTTCTAACATGATTTAACATGTTGCTAGTATGTGTTAGCATGCATCAACATGATTAGCACATTGCTAACATGAATTAGCATGTTGTTAACATGAATTAACATTATTAGCATGTTTCTAGCATGATTTCAGATTTTGCTAGCATGTTTAACTAACATGATCATGTACTAGCATCATGTTGCTAACATGATTAGCATAAATTAACACATTATTAGCATGTTTCTGGCATAATTAACACATTGCTATCATTTTAACATGATTATCATGTTTCTAGCATGATTTCACGTGTTGCTAGCATGTTTTAACATGTTGTTAACATGATTAGCATGAATTAACACATTATTAACATGTTTCTAGCATTATTTAGCACATTGCTAGCATTTTAACAGCATGTTTCTAGCATGATTTCACGTGTTGCTAGCATGTTTTAACATGTTGTTAACATGATTAGCATGAATTAACACATTATTAACATGTTTCTGGCATGATTAGCACATTGCTATCATTTTAACAGCATGTTTCCAGCATGATTTCACATGTTGCTAGCATGTTTTAGCATTTTTCTAACATGATTAGCATAATTTAACACATTTTTAACATGTTTCTAGCATGATTTAGCACATTGCTAGCATTTTAACAGCATGTTTCCAGCATGATTTCACATGTTGCTAGCATGTTTTAACATGTTTTTAACACGATTAGCATGAATTAACACATTATTAGCATGTTTCTGGCATGATTAGCACATTGCTAGCATTTTAACAGCATGTTTCCAGCATGATTTCACATGTTGCTAGCATGTTTTAGCATGTTTGCTAACATGATTAGCATAAATTAACACATTATTAGCATGTTTCTGGCATGATTACATTGCTAGCATTTTAACATGATTAGAATGTTTCTAACATGATTTCACATGTTGCTAGCATGTTTTAGCATGTTTTTAACACGATTAGCATGAATTAACACATTATTAGCATGTTTCTGGCATGATTAGCACATTGCTAGCATTTTAACAGCATGTTTCCAACATGATTTCACATGTTGCTAGCATGTTTTAGCATGTTTGCTAACATGATTAGCATAAATTAACACATTATTAGCATGTTTCTGGCATGATTACATTGCTAGCATTTTAACATGATTAGAATGTCTCTAACATGATTTCACATGTTGCTAACATGATTAGCATGAATTATCACATTATTAGCATGTTTCTAGCATGATTTAGCACATCCCTGCTGAAAAATCCAGTTAAAACCAGCCTAAGCTGATTGGCTGGTCTTAGCTGGTTTAAGCTGGAATTAGCTGGTTTTAGCTGTTCTCCTAGCCTGGTCATAGCTGGTTTTAGAGGGGGTTTGGTTAGCTAGGAGACTGGGAGACCATCTTAAACCTGCTACTTCCATCTTAAACCAGCTAAGACCAGCCAACCAGCTTAGGCTGGTTTTAGCTGGATTTTTTCAGCAGGGATGGGATAACTCTTTCATGTAACAAACACACACTCTATTCACTTTTCACAGTGTATATTGATCTAACTATCCAACAAAGAGCAGACACAGAGTCATTGTTTGGCAACAAGAAGCTTGCTTGGAATACGCACAATGAAGTCAGAGCTTACTTTCAAGCATAAATGGAATTTAGGGCAGTCATTTCATGCTAGTCATACGTTTCAAATTAAATCTTTGTATTGAATGCAGCTGTTCTCTTTTAGCCAGATTGATAGAGCGGGTTTTCATTGATGGAAAGGCTTACAGTAACAGAAACCAGCCAGCTTCAGTGTTCCTTCAAAAAGGCAGTGACATAAAAGAATAAGTCCTTCTTCTGTCCTTATAGACAGACACAGATGTTTTGTGATCTGGGTGGATGACTTTGACAACATGCATAAACTGCTCTACATATGTTGCCCTCTGATTTGGCCTTTTGCTGTGTGGGCTTGACCCACAATAGCTCCCTTATATCACATTCAGGACACCCAGTGAGAACAGATTGTAGAACCAGGTTTCCAAGATCCATAAAACTCACAGCTTGTGAAAGCCTGAACCTTGCATGAACAAAATCTGTGAGGACTTCTTGAAAATCAAGGGGGAGACGCAAAGCAAAACAGGAACAGAAATGAAACTTAAACTGCACAAAAAACATCTCGCTCCACTCAGGAAGAGTAATGATTCATTTAATACCACTTAATAAACGTGTGGCCTTTGTTACTTCAGGTGTCTTCAGTCGTTCAAACAAACAAACAAAAAACTGTGAAAAATAGTATCTTATATGCATTATTGTTATGTGTAATTTAAAAGACAAATTTTAGTAAATCTTAAGAATTGTTTGCATCAATTTGAAAGATTTTTTAAGAATAAATGAAATTGTTATTTGGGGAAGAGAAAGACTGACCCCTGGTGTTTACCTCAGGATGTGTCTTCCTGTTTCATCCAACGAGAAAGATGTGTTAGTGCAATAATTATTTTATCAGAGTAATAAATGTGATTTGAAGCTGCGGGGTTTCCAAGGTTTTATATAAATATATAAACGTGTTATTTTAAGTTAATATTTTTTTAACTCACATTTATATTATTAGAGTTTTGTGTAAATAAATAAATAATCTTCTGAGTGGGTCGCGGAGCAGTAAAAAAAGCAACATATATTTTGCTGATGCGAGACTTTTATTTTGAAAGACGTGCGTGAAAGCTGTTGAATCTTCTGTCAGACGCATTTTAGTTAAAGCGCGCCTGAGAAAACGCGTTGTACTGATTCAGCGGTGTCAGGCTATATCAGTGACATTATTCTAACGTTTTTTTTTTTGTAACTTATTACAAAATAAAAGTCTCTCACCTCAGAAAAGCTAACTTTCCTGTCCTGTCGTTACTTTGCTCGTAGCGCATACTGTCTAAACTAAAGTCATATCATTTTAATCAGTGTTTTCTTAGCTTCTAAAAGGCATAGCTAGCATGTGTGCTATTGCGTCAGGCTCACATAGCAAGTTTTAACATGGCTGTCAGTGTAGAGACAGTTGCCTGATCACAACACTGATTTAAATCCTTGTCATAACATAACAAAATTATAATTTTATGTATTAAAGGGATAGTTCACCCAAAAATTTAAATTCGGTCATCATTTGCTCCCCCTTAAATTGATCCAAACCTGTAAATTTCTTTGTTCTGATGCACACAAAGGAAGATATATTTGGAAGAATGTTTGTAACCAAGCAGATCTCACCCCCCATTAAAGGATTAGTTCACTTTTAAATAAAATTTTCCTGATAATTTACTCACCCCCATGTCATCCAAGATGTCCATGTCTTTCTTTCTTCAGTTGAAAAGAAATTAAAGTTTTTGATGAAAACATTCCAGGATTTTTTTCCATATAGTAGACTTGAATGGGCACCAAACAGTTGAAGGTCAAAATTAATTTCACTGCAGCTTCAAATTGTTCTACACAATCCCAGATGAGAAATAAGGGTCTTATCTAGTGAAACCATCGCTCATTTTCTGACAAAAAAATTAAAATTATATAAGTTTTAACCATAAATGCTCATCTTGAACTAGCTCTCTTCTTCTTCTTTATTAGAATTCCGGCAGTGTAGACACTGCTAAGTGTATTACTGCCCTCCACAGGTCAAAGTTTACATTTACATTTATGCATTTGGCAGACGCTTTTATCCAAAGCGACTTACATTGCATTATACTATACATTTGTATCTGAGTATGTGCAATCCCTGGGATCGAACCCATGACCTTGGCATTGCCAGTGCCATGCTCTAACCACTGAGCTACAGGAAAGTTTGAACTAATTGTTATATACTAGCATATTGCATATAAAAATTAGTTCAAAACAAATCTTTTTGGCTACTTTGTAGTTGTACTGAGTATCAAAGATATTGGCAACATTTACTCTCTACTTGACTACATTTTTGAGCAAGTAAATGTACTTTTTACTCCACTACATTTGTGATGCAATTACAAATTACACTTTTCATGGCAGCTAACTTTTTCTGCAGCAGTTTGTTTCTGATATAAAGAAGCGATATCGCCATCTAAGGGCATTGAAGGTACTATATCTTGTGCATTTTGCCTTTACTCACCCAAAACTTGTCAACAAGGATACTTTACATGAATGTGAGTGCATTAGCAGGTAGTTGCTGATCGCAGATGTTTGATTTATTAGATGAGGAAATGACTGCAGCTGGTGATGAGACTCAAACCAGCATGTACAGTAGACTTTGACTATTTAATTTTACTTAACATTATTTTATTTATCTGCTATATTGATATTGGTTTACTTATGACCTTTTTGTGCACTTGAGAGTTTGTAGACGTTTAAAAGGTTGTTGTGTCGACCTTGATTTATTGCAACATTGAGGTGTTCAGTTTTATTTTGATTTTAGAAAATAAACTTGATTTCTCATCTTACAAATCAATTGTTTCTTATTTTCACCGGCAGTCTCTCAGGACTAGTGCATCTCTAAGCCTACATTCAGCATGAGTAAAATAAAATCAGAGACTTTTACTCGAGTAGTATTGGAATTGGTGACTTGTAACTTGTAGTGGAGTCATTTTCGATGTAAAGTATAAGTCCTTTTACTTAAGTATGGTTTTCAGGTACTCTTTACACCTCTGCTTGTTTGAGATGCGTCTTGAAAACCCGAGAGAAACCCTCAGAAAAACTCACTGTTAAAGTTATTTTCACATCTGCACAGTCAGTTCAATGCAATTTTATCATAAGCATCATATAGTGTGAAACTTACCGCTAAAACACTTTCTTATTATTTATCCAAGAACTAGAAGTGTTATTAAATGCTTGATTAAACATTATACTTATTATAAAGATAGATAGATAGATAGATAGATAGATAGATAGATAGATAGATAGATAGATAGATAGATAGATAGATAGATAGATTATTTAATAGACTTTCTGCTGCAAACTATAACGTTTCTACTCGCCCAATAATAGAGATGGGCAAACTAATTAATTTGAATATGACCTCGTGTGTATGCGCGAGTAAGCAAACACCGCGTAACTCGCTCTCTATTGGCTGTTGCGCTACTGAAGTTTTAAAAGCCAGACAGAGTGGAGCCAAGTTTCGTGACGTCACGTGACCGTAGCACAACTTCAAGACGGCTCAAGCATAACATAGCAACCAACTGTATCCTTCCGCCTTTAAATCTAGTGTAGGCTAAATGTATGTGGTATTCGCTCATTATGACAAGTTTGATTGTATGCTGTACACAAATTTGTTTCCCCAGATAATTTTCACATAAATAGATGCAGGACATAAAATAAGCATAGTGTGTAATGTTGAAACTAATAAAATGACTAATAAAAAGTCAGTTTTAAAATATTGTTGGCATTTTGAAATACATTTCAGCCTGTTTTATAAATTGCCAACCATATATATAGTGCTCATTCGTCCTAACTTGCTGTTACTAATATATATACATATATATATACATACACACACACATATATATATATATATATACACACACACACACACACACACACACACACACGTGTTGGACCTTACTGCAGCGTTTGACACCGTGGACCATTCAGTCCTTCTGAGACGTCTGGCCCAACAGGTTGGTCTTCAGGGAACTGTGCTGTAGTGGTTTAGGTCATATTTAACAGACAGGACATTCTCTGTTAAGATTGATGACCTCTCCTCCTCTTCTGCCCCTATGACCTCTGGTGTGCCACAGGGATCCATTTTGGGCCCTGTTCTATTCTCTCTGTATATGCTGCCTTTAGGTTCAATTATTTCAAATCACAATCTTTCCATCTGTATGCAGATGATTTACAAATCTATCTGCCGGTTGTCCCCAATTCTTCTGACAGTCTTGAATCCATAAACAGATGTTTAGATGACATGAAATTGTGGCCGTCTCAGAACTTTCTCTGTTTGAATGAGGACCAAACAGAATGTATTGTTTTTGGCACATCCAACCTGCCCAGCGTTTCGGCTCCTGGTCTTGTTGCGTTGACCCCCCCATTTTAACCACGTTGTGAAAAATTTGGGGGTGAAATTAGACAGCAGTCTAAAATTTTATAAGCAAATTGTTTCTGTGGTCAGGGCAAGCTTCTTTCAGCTCCGCCTCCTAGCAAAGGTTAAACCCTTCTTGAGCCGGTGTGACCTGGAGAAAGCTATCCATGCTTTTGTTAGTTCCCGCTTAGACTACTGTAATGCGCTCTATGTGGGAGTTAACCAAAGCTGGTCTTCACCGTTTGCAGCTTGTGCAAAATGCTGCGGCCCGCCTGCTCACTAACAGTCGAAAATACGAGCACATCACACCTGTCCTATACTCCCTGCACTGGCTCCCTGTCCAGTTCAGAATTCATTTTAAAATGTTGACATTTGTTTTTAATGCAGTCAATGGCCTTGCACCTTCCAAATTGTGTGAGATTTTGAGCCCTCACCGACCCAGCAGAGCTCTACGATCTGCTGGAGGTCCACCGGTCCCGGTGCAAACAGTGGGGCGACCGTTCTTTTGCAGTGGCCGGTCCAAAACTCTGGAACTCTCTGCCCATTGACTTATGTTCCATCACTGACCTGCCTTTGTTCAAAGCCAAACTTAAAACCTACTTATTTAGAATGGCTTTTAACACTTAGTGGCCCTGTGAAACTTCTTTATCATTATTATTTTTTATCTTGTTTTAATGTTGTACAGCACTTTGGTCAGCTTTGGTTGTTGGAAGGTGCTATAGAAATAAAGTTTGATTGATTGATTGATATATATACATACATACACACACACACACA